>APFE030399734.1:0-24770 GCA_000404065.3 Pinus taeda
ACATTGAAAGGAATATAATGAAAAATCAAGATGGTAGTCCCGGTTTTGGGATCCAGTGGGAAATCTTTGTGTATATGTGTTTTATGTGTTATGCTCTCACATTTTTATTTTTTCCTATGATTTAGAATTTGTATGCAGGTAATTTCTGTATGGGGTTAAAAACCTACAAAATCAACAGTCAAGAGGAGGTCAACATTGGTCAGCGCAGCCCAAGAAACAATCTTTGTAATTCGGTCAAACTGGTCAATGCAATCAAACAGTCAAACAAATCCTCCTTCCTTCACATGTGTGAGAGACAACTGCCAGATTTGTGTACCCATTCAAGTGAGAAGAGAGAGATGTGAGAAGATGAGATGATGATAAAATGACTTGAAGTCTCCTCCTTTTATATGCAATGTTGAGGATGAGTTGGGGGTTTGAATGCTTGTTTTGCTTGGTGGCCGACCTTGACAATTTGTCCATAATATAAATAAATTCATATCTTCATTTTTACATGTTGAAATCAGATGATATTTGGATAAATCTTACACCTCCTGGAGAGAGGAATCCAAGAAAAATATCAGTTTTCATAAATAATATTACCCATGTGAATTTTGGCCCTAGTTTCCAATTTTAACATTATTAATACCCAAAACATGCCAATATCTCACATTACCTGGAACATCTGGCCTATGTTTTACTTCCACCTCATATTTTCTATTGGGATGGAATGGAATTTTTCAAGTATTGTCTAAAGTAGCCAAAGAATCGACTAAGATATTTTTCCCTTTAGGGATAACAAACAATTTATATTCAGGAAAACATTGCAGAAAATATAAGCATGTATTTCTATAAGCTCTTAGTCTAGGGTGTTAGCCAAGTACTCACCTTTAATTTGGTTAATGATGAGTTTAGAATCCCCATGTATAGAAATTATTTTAGCTCCCAACCTCTTCAAAATTTCCAGGCCCAAAATAAATGCTTTATATTCAACTATATTATTTGTACATTGGAAATTAAGCTTGTAAGCATGTCCCTTTTCTATATTTTTTTATGTGTTTTGGATGAAAACACCCGCCCCTGCTCCTTCCTTGCTCACAATGCCTTCAAAATCCATATTCCAAAGGGCTTCTCCCTCCTCATCTTGTTTCTCAGCATCTAATTTTTTATCCTCTATACTACTGAATTCAGCTTCCAAGTGTGACACTTCCTCCTCTACACATTCATCATTATACAAAATAAAGGAGTCCATATTTGAATGCACATAGTACAAGGGGTAATTATTTGGTTTGTCTTGACTACTAACCATATATTTTATTAATTTTTCCCTATATAACTTTCTATGCTAACAAAAAAAGGGAATGGTACAATAGGTCATGTCCATCTGCAAAGTACCTTGTAATGTTGCTCCCCATGACCTTGATAGAAGCATTCCATACTTGAGAGGTATGTTTGCCACTACAATATCCATTACCAAACTTTTTGTTGGTATTTGAACCATTATAGCACATAAATCTTTGATGAGACCTAAGCATCTCACTTTGATGGAGTCAAAAGAATATAAATCTTTGTAGGGTCTTGTTATGTCTAATCTTAGCTTCTCCATGATGTCTCTAGGCATAAGATTGTATGAAGCACCAAAATTGAGCATAGCATTGTGCAGAATTTTGTCATGAATGTTCAAACTAATATAGAATGGTGGAACACTACCATCCTGAGTCTTCCCTTCAACTTCAGGTCCAAACAACAACTCAAGTTGGTCATCAATTAAGTTGACTATGTCTATCCCTTCCCCTATCTTTAGAGCCTTCATGAATTGAGGTCTATATGCATTTTTGTTGATTAATTTTGTGAGAGGAATAGAATTTTCACCTTAGCCAAATCACTTTAAATGTTGAAAGATGTCTAAGGTTTGTCTCTCTTTGATATTTAGATAATGTTTTTTAGAAGTCTCTTTTTGAGAATCACCTTTTGACTGGCTAGTAGAAGGGGTGTTATTTGAATTTTCTTGGGAGGATTTTCAACAGCCTTTTTACTTCTCAAATTGTACAGTCTGTGTACCTCCATGATAGCATTTTGGTATCCTTGTTTATAATCATTTGACTCTAAAGGGAGGGCTTCTAGTTGTGAAAGCAAGAACACGTCATGCCCTCTTTGGTTAAGAAAATGTGGTCAATTTCACTTTCCTCAAATAATTTTATTTGATTTTCTTCATGATCCTCTAGTAACTTAGATTCTGCATTTTCTTAATTCTCTTAGAAGGGAGGTCTAATTTGTTGTTGGTTAGTTTGGCTTCTTTGTTCTCTCTATTGGATTTGAGGTGGGTTCCTCCTAAAACTAGGACTTTTAATTGGAGGGCCATCTTGATTTTCTCTTAGAGGGGTCCTATCAGTTAAACTTATCCTTTCCATAATTTTCTCCATTGTTTTAACTAATGTATTCAACTTAGAATATGATGAGGAAGAATAAGTTTCTTCCTTAATGGTGACTCTCCTCTCAGCTTTTAGTCTAGCTCTCTTTGCAAACAAATTGGCTTATATACTGACTGCATTGCTCTACATTTCCTGAAGGGTAGTAGGGTTTCTCTCTCTAAGTTGGTAAGACATGTCTCGATCAAATCCATCTGGGAATTTGATCAAATCTAGTCCTGGTGGGGGTTGTATTGCAGTTGGGATAGAATTGTAAATGTTATTAAATCTTGTGCAATAGTCTTGGACTTTTTCACGAGGGGATCTCTTTATACTCTCATATTTAGCCAAGATTTGGAGAGGATTCTTCTTTACTTCCCATATTTTGAGGAATGTTTGGTGAAATTGTGTGGGATCTTGGATAGAGGCATCTGGAAATGCTTTAAACCATTTCTTAAATTCTCCTGTGAGACTTTGGGCAAATACTCTCAAGTTCACATCATCATCATCAATTTCTCGCAAATCTAAATAATCGTTCTTTTTTTCTATATGTTGTTGAGCAATGATTGGCCCTATGCCATCAAATTGAGGTATTCTACTCTTGTAATCTTGTGGCATGTCATTAAGTTGTCCAGGTAAAACCAGGGGAGCATAATGACCTGCCATGATAGGTAAATGAGAGGAAGATGTAACTACAATAGATGTGGATGTGGAAGGTATTAAAGGCGGTGGGATGGTAGTTTTTCGTGTTGGTGTAGTGGTGGTAGGGATAGTAGATGAAATGGGTATAATGGTGATAGGGGGAATTACTAGAGGTGTAGTAGAAATAGATGGCATTACTGGTGGGATAGTTGAAATAGGGGGAAATACTGGTGGGGTAGTAGTACTAGATGGAATTACTGGTGGGGTAGTAGTACTAGATGGAATTACTAGTGGGGTTAGTGATGAGGTAGTAGAAGAAGAAAGGGAAGATTTAGATGATTCAAGAGATTTCTGCACAACCTGATCTAATTCAGTTACCAACGCTTCGATCTTATTAAATTGTTTCATGACATCATCATTAGAGTCTGGATTAACAAGTTGATGCTTTAAAATATAAGGTTTTAAAATGATTTCATCAAAAACAGTTTCAAGTACAAATATGTCAGACTTAGTATGAAAAAGGTTATGCTCAAAAGCTAAATCAAACTCAATATCCTCTATAGTTACTAAACTTTCAGGGAGAGAATCAAGTTTGGGCAGAGGATTATTACTTGCTTTGCTCTTAGTTAAACTCTTCTTTCTGAGAATTTTTTTAGGATTATCTACATTTTTTTGTGGTTTAGGATCTAGATTATCTCTAGGGTATATCTTTTTAGGAGACAGATCTGCAATAATATATTTACAGATATAAAGTATGTACAACTTTAACTGCAAAACATCCTTAAATGAGATCTATTTCATAGTCACACACTTGAAATAACTTTAAGCTCTAAAATACAATTTACCAGGGATAATTGAATTCATATCAGATTTGTTCGAAGTCCCCAGTATGGTCGCCAGAATGTTATCACTCCGTAATTTTCTAAGGTTGTAAAAGAAATCTAGAGGTAACCACAAAACCACTTGTAAGCTTAGAATCTAGCCTTTCTAAACTCAGAGAGGGATCTCTATATTGGATTTAGATTTGTTGTTTTGATATTTTATGCTAGTTATTAGGTTTAGAGTTTGGTTTTTTCAAATGTTTGGTTGAAACTGCAAGGAAAGGCCATTGGGAAATGGAGTAAAAAATCCTTAGGGTGATTAGATACAAGAATGCTAGAACAGATGTAACAGGGCAAGGTAGGTAAGCTGTTGGATCTTTGGATCTTTGGTGGAATGAAAGGGAGGAAAATATTTAGATTCAACTAAACATAGAGCATTTGAGAATGAATTATGTATTTAATCTCAGTTTGAAAAAACAGATATTGTTTATAAGCCAGAGCATAGTGTAATTAAACAAGTTCAACACTTAATTTTCTTTAAATAATACAGATAGGAAAACATATAGAAAAATAGAAAAATAATAATTACACAAGAAAAAAAAACATCACCAATTTTCCTAACACATGAATCCTAGAACGACTTTATGTATTAATGAAATGATCACTTTAGCTTATTACACAGCTTTAGATCAAAGGTCTTCTTTCTTGGTACAAGTTCCAACCCTTTGTACTTCGAATTATGAAGTATTATACAAAAATTACCAAAATATCTTGATTTGAAAAATCAATATTTTTATAAATATCATAAAATAGTGTTTACAAAAATAGTACATAAATATAGGCAAATAAAACTGATGTACCTTTCTAGTACTATCTTCGAGGATTTTGGTGTTGACTTGGCCTGAAAATTTGTTTTTTTTTTTTTTGAAGATGAACACCTATTTTAATCTAGTAGTTGGCATAGTTGATCCTCTTTGTCGTCATCTGGGGTGGAAAATTTAATTAGCTTCCTATAGGTTTCATCTACCTCGGTATATTTCTAGAAGGTGGGCTTAATTACAAACAAATGTTTTATCTCATGTTTGATAAGTAAATCAAATTTCAAACCCTCCATGAAATCATTTCATGTGATGGTTCCCTTTATTGTGGAAAACCTTGACTTATCTTTGGCTATGGTAAACAACTTTTGCTGATAATCATCTAACTTAACCAACTTATCTCTAATTCCTTTCAAACCTGGTAGTCCTTTTTTATTCAGTACATTGATTTTTCTTTGAAACTTATGAATGTTGGCCTCCAAGTTATGGCATTTTTTCTCCAACTGTAGCATCAAGTTCCTTTTTGTAAGGATTGTTCTCACCTCAAGGATTGTTTCTATCCTATATGCAATCTCAAATTCCTTGAGTTCATCCTTTTTCTTTGAAATTAGAATCCTTATTAGGGCAGTGGCTTCACTTGGTTTCTGTCCCAAACTTTCCTTTATTCCTTCAATAACTTCTTTTGATCTCTGCACTAATTACTCTTGCTTGAAAACTATTTCAATGGAACGTAAAATTTCAATCGTAGCTTCATTCATTTCCACCCAAATGTTCTCCTTTGCCTGTGCAATTGTCTGGACCATGGTAGATTCATTCTCTAACTTTTCAATTCTCTGGGTTAACCTATGAGTCTTTTGAAGCTCTATTATTTACACATTATCAATCTTTAATTTATATTCTTGGAGATTGTTTATCTGAGATTTTATTTTCAATCTCCTACCCTCTGATAGACAAGTCCTCCATAGATTTTACTAGTTCTCCTGATGAGTCTATAAAATGTCCCTATACATGTCTATTGAAATTGATGCTCTTGTTGTGGATGTAGATGCAATAGGAATTGTTGTGATTGGAATGGCTACCAGCTGTGTTAACTGTTCTCTTTCCTTAAGTAGTTTCTCCATCTCAGTTTCCATCTCCTTGATCTTTCCATTATGTTCAATAACAATGTCGAACATGTCTTATTTTTCTTTTTCTAGCTATCCAACTTCCTTTTTTTGTGGATCTTTAGTAGATGGAAGCTTGAATTGTTTCTTTAGAGTTGCAATGTTAGCATTCTTTCTCCTAATAATATCCTCTGCATATTTCACATTGTTGACATCATATCCTAGTTTTATTATTAGATCCTCTAAAGACTTGATTTTTGTGTCTTTAGCTAAGGAAGATATTTTTTCTAGTTTGAGTTGGGACTGAATGTTATTGCCCGAATCTTGCATCCTGGAAGTTGCCATTGCTAAATTTTTCAAGGTTGAATATAGCATCTCCCCTATTTGCTTGTGCAAGTCCATCTGATCAATTGGATGGATTTGATCAACATTGAAGGAAAAGATGATTTTTTTGTAATCACCTAGAGTTTTGGGGAAAGGAAACTCAGCCTCGATGAAGGCTATCTACATATTTCCTTCCTCTGTGTCAAAGGCAGAGAGAATCCTATGATGGGATGATGTTGTCTATTTCCAAAACTGTGAATAAGTTGTATCTTTTAGCATCTCTTTCTTCTTTTTAATTTCTCTATACTTGGCAAATATACATGGTTCAATTTGGTCATGAACCAATTCCCCTGACTGAGAGGTATCCAGTGGCTCTTGGGAGGCCGAAGACGATGGAGATCCTATAAAAATATCTTCATTCCTGGTAGAAGTATGGGGGCCTGTCAAAACAATGGTGGATTGTACATTTTCCTCCAAAAATTCTTCTATTGGATTGACTTTATGTCTCTTCTCGTAAATTTTGAATTCCTTTCTCTAGATTTTTTTGACTGAAGGGGAAAGATCTTCTCTTGGCCCCTTGTCCTGATTCTCCCGTGGTGTTGGAGTCTATGTTGTTGTTGTTGAGGGTACCCATTCTTCTGCCTCTTGTAAAGTATTCTCCTGCCATTGTTCGTGATTCATATACTTTTATATTTCTGTCGTGGGAGTATGAGTGTAGGGACTAGTCTTCTCTCTCATCTTTGAAATTATTCCCAAGGGGTCATATGACCAGGTAAAGCTAAGTTTAAAATTCATCTTCTTAAGGAGAATATCTTCTTCTTTGGTTGTTGTCCTTGCATTGCAAATAAAACGCCCAACCTCTGTTTCAATCTTGAATTGAGATTTCTTCTTGGCTTCCATAAAGTGCAGCTCATCCATGTTAATCATATGTCTAATATATTCTAGTAAAAAATTCTCATAGGGACAAACTTGGGCAACTTGTATGGAGGAAATTCGCACCCATAGACTCTGATCTCAGCGTAATTCTGGTACAAGTACCAATCACCTATCTTGGTTTTCTCATTGAGGTGTAGAAATATTTTTATCGCAGGTCCTATCATTAGTTCAAGATCACTATTCAATAAAGATATTGTATACAAAAATTGGTCAACATACTCACTGAAGGTAAAATCATTGGAATGCTTCCTTACCAAGGAAGTCCAATGAATTAAAGATTGGGCATTTCCTTACTCATCCAATTTCTATAAGGGAAATTGAAATTTGTATGCCTGATGGAATAAAAAAAATAAACTAGAACTGAAGCATACTTAAAGGTTCCCTCTGTAGAAAACTTTAGGAACTTCTCATGAATGGCATCTGCTAGAAACTCACTGTAGTTTGAAAATGATTGAGAAATTTTAACCTGTTGAGAAGACTGATAAAAATCCTGTGATGGCCTGATCAACCCACTGATCGGTTTGATAGCCCAAGCAAGAAACTATGGAAATTATTTGCTTTGTCATTTCAGGGAACATGGAGGGTGGATAAGGGGGCTTTTTCTTAGGAAGTTGAGCATCCTCATGGAGAAATGTTTCAAAGATCTTTGCTATATGAGGGAAAGTGAGGTTCTTGTAGAATTCCATGAGGGAATCTACTAAAAAAGGTTTCAGAGAGGCATAATTCTGAATCTTAATCATTTGGCTTATGGAATCAGGGGTAATTGTGAAAAGATCATCATTATTTTGGGCTACAATTTCCCTCTGACTGGGAATGTACCGGAAGTGGCACCATGAAACAAATTTAGGAAAATGGTAGGTATGAGGAAAAATGAATTCGGGTAGGAAGGAGTGCCACAAACCCAATTCATCACTTAGTTTTAACCAGTTGTGAAGTTCGTAGAGGTCGAACTCACAACTGGTTTCAAGGATTTTATACTCTTGATCTACCAGGGGTTGTTCCAAGTCAATTACAAGGGTTAGAAGGGGGTTTTCTTCTGTAGATTTAGATTTTCCTTTAGGAGCCATGTTGGAAAGGAAAGATCTGGACATTTGGAATTACTTGAGAAAGCTAGATGAAGACCAGTGGCTAGGTGATCGGTTGCAGTGGAAGCTTTCTTGCTGATTGGGCGTTGTAACAGGTTTTGGTATGTCTATGTCTTGGAACAACAAAGGAAGGTGCTAATAGAACGGATCCACGCTTTATGAATAAACAAACTTGTTTACCATTGGGATTAAGTCATTTTACTAGAGCAGGTTCGTTGATATGGGAACGGGTCGGTTATTAAATGATGCCTTTAACGATTTGGCAAGAGGTTTAATGGAGATGCCACTTGGCAGGGGGATGTGACAACGATGGGAGAGGAGCGGATGGGCAGTGTCATGTGGCATAATTGTATTGGAGTGGAGTGGAGATGGGAGGCACCTCTTGGTGGAAGAGGAGTGGAGTGAGGGAGCGTGGGGTCAACAGTCATAATAGGTGGGAATAGGGAAAATGGGTTTTGGAGGGGGGGTGTCCGAAATGGGCTTGGGGACGAAATGTGGCATAAGATGTATGTTGGGAAACAAATTTTCGGACCCTCCCCCTTGGTTAACTATCGAAGGGGTATGGGGGTCTGAAGTCTTCACCCGCCCTTAATCTAGGCGGGTGAGATCACGGCCGCTAATTGTTGCGCGAACTTTATTACAAAACAACAAATGTGTCATGTCAAACAAACTTTAATAAAACTATTATAATTGTGATTATATAGTGCGATTACGCTAATTAAATTAACTTTATTAAAATAATTTGACCATGATTACACTGTGCGATACAAAAATTAATTATAACTAAACATACTTTATTCACCTAATCTAATTGTGCTTAAATGATGTGATTAAATAATTAAACATACTTATTTAACTCTAATGTGGCATTTAAACTAGATGCACATTTTTTTTATTTTCTAAAGTTATTTCTAATCATGTTTTTCTTTTTGAAATGAAGTGGTAATTGAACCGGCTCACTTATTGGGGCTATTTTCATTTTTTTCATAACTTTTATTTCTTTTATTTTTCATATATATATATATATATATATATATATATATATATATAATAATATATATATATATATAATATATATATATATATATATATATATATATAATGTATATATATATGTATATATGTATGTATATATGTATGTATATATGTATATATATTATATGTATGTATATATGTATATATGTATGTATATGTATATATGTATATATATATGTATATGTATATGTATATGTATATATATATATATCCCCTTTCATTTTGGTTTTCTCTTTTGTTTTCTATTTTTTATTTTTCCTTTTTCTTGGAAATAATTTGCAGAATTCACATTATTTATAATATCTAATATAAAAATCAACAGATAATAATCAATTTATCTTATAATATATAGGAATCTTAACACTAGGAAGGGTAGCCAATGAAGAAACCCCATAAGTAGATATCACATTCTATAGTCCTGTTTGTATAAATCCATCAGTATAGATCCTTATTTTTAGGTCAGACATTGTTGAATCTACAAATTACAACCTCTTTATGAAAATATGTGAACATGTTATTTACATGTGAGTTTCGGATTCAATATATGGGTGTTTCTCCATCTTTTACACTATGTAAGGCCCATGCAATCTCCTAGTTGTGTTTGTAGCCTTCGCATGTTCTGCACACCCCCTGACTGCTTCTTTGTAGGAGGCTAAAGGGCCAAGTCTTTATCCTCCACGTAATACTAATACCAAGGAAAGAGTGGAGCCTCTACATATTTCATTAGGGGAATTTTGAGGCCTAAAATGGGCCTCCTAAGTAAAATGTACAACCAAAATAAACTTTATAAGAACCAATAAGGTTCAAGATGATGATTTCAACCATGGGGGATGATTCACCATTTTTGGAGTAAAAATATAAAAATATTAAAAAAATAGCAAAATAATACTATTGTTTTTTCAACTCGTATTTTCAACTTATCTCTATAAGGTTTTACTCAAATTTCGAGCAGGAGTACTCGTTGGATGAAAAATGTAATTCCTCATCCAAGGGGTACCCACATTACATACTTTCGATGGACCCTGCTACACGAAGAATGAGAAATACATGAAAAAGCATGATTGCAATCATGTTTTTCATATATTTCTCATTTTTAGGGTAGTAGGGTCCATAAAAAGTATGCAACATGGGTAATCCTTGGATGAGGATTCAAATTTTGTATCCAATGAGTGTTTCCACTCAAAATTTGAGTAAACCCATAGGGAGATAAGTTGAAAATATGAGTTGAGAAACTAGTTTTTTATTTTTCCCTATTGTTTTTATATTTTTATTTTTCCCTATTTTTCTAATATTATTTTATTATTTCCACTATTGTTTTATAGTTTCCTTAGGAGGCCCATTTTATACCTCAAAATTTCCCTAGTTTATATTATTTAAGGGTCCTCTTGTCTTATACGAATGCATCTTCTGAGATGAGTCTTTGCTCAAATATTGGGTGTCCCTCCTAATGTTTTTTCTAGTTTTTTACGTTCTCCACCCAATCCTCATCATTGACCCAAATCTATATGGATATTTCATCCAGATCTTTTATGAATATATGGAAATTTGTATCCTCCTTTGTACAAAAACCCTACTTTTGATCTATATCTGCAATTAGATATACTCAGATCTAGGTTCCAATAGATGGATAAGCATGTGGATCTATGCATGCAAAGTTGAAACTGCACCTGAAAGTTTGATGGGGTTGGAACGGTTCATTTAACTCATCCATTAGCCCCAATGAGGGGAGGAAAAACATTTTCCAGACAGAGCAACTCCAATCTAGAGGCAAAAAGGAAAAGCAACTTGAGGGTCAAAAAATTCGAGCAGTAAAGACCCCCATACACCAAATAATAGAGTTGTGGGAAAGAGAAAAGAAAATCTCAGCCCTAATGGGCTTTTTTTCCATACCCACCTCCAAGAGAACATAATGCAACCAATAAAATTGAGGCCCGTTGTCATTATTAGTGGCTTGGTCTTGTGCACAAAATGAAGCTAGATTTGAAAGGAGACTAGACCTATTGGTTGTCTCACAACCATAGAGACTAGAAACGAGATGTTGTAGATGTGCAAGAATTTAGAAACAAACAAAAAATTGAGCATCCCTCTGACTTTTCCCATGACCACATGCGTGGTCCAAGGCCGACCATATTCATCACGATGGACAAAACCAAAATGCTAGGACCTCTAATTGTGGTTCCCCACCAACTCCAGGATCAGTATGGTGTTTTCTAGTGTTTTTCTCATCCCCGCGGCTAAACAAAAACCAATTTTCCACTATGTCTGTGTGAAATATCCTTCTCTAGGTCATTATTCCCTATAGGGGAGAGAAAATTCGGTCCATGGTTCTTGAGTAGTAGCATCATCTAGGAAAAAACTAGTGAAAGAATCCATAGCTCCAAATGCGTTCACCATCATTCCTCTAGGACAACATTCTAACAACTCTTTTAAGTATTCAACATCACCCCAAACTTATTCATTCATGGAACACAATTTACCTTCTCCAAAATATCTTTGCAAAAAACTTGCAAAAGGAATATCAATGACCAAATAAATCCATGAAAGTACAAAAAAATATGAAAAACATTACATTTACAAGTCCCTTAACTTCTTTTACCTAGCAAATCTTCAACCAGGCTTGAAGGGGATCTCCTCATAAATCCAACTATACTCAATAAATGAGAGGTTTTCTCTTTATATAGATATGAGTTGAAACTCTCTTATAATAAAATGATAATAAGTGGATTCTAGATCCATTTTCCTAGAAAAAAATATAATATACATTATAGAATCTTATTAAGGCTAGTAACTCCTCGAAAATAGTAAAATATGCATGAACAAAGGTTTGAATGATTCTTTTATGCCACTTGTTAGTCTCCTATTCATAACACCTCCCTGAAATATGATTCATTGACCATACAAGAGCATTTGTTTTGCTAGCGAAGTGTAGGAATTTACAGGGTAAGTTCCTCAGAGAGAACACCAAAGGAAGTTGATCACAAATAGATCATAGATCAATACACCAATATTCTTGACGTTGTTAAAACCCTCAAGGAGGGAAATAGTCCACGGCCTGAGCCAATGCGGCCACTTCAGGCAATTTATTAATAAAAGAAATAAAAGTTACATAAGCTTCTGTCATGAACGGTCACCCTACAAATGACCCTCCATGCTCTTTAAATAGAGATCATGGACCAATCGGGTGTTAATCCACAGATCAAGTGTCAATAATACTAAGGTGAGAATGAACCGTGGAATCACTACATATCATGACTGTCGGATTGTAAGTTACAAAAGTACATAGTAAAGAAACACACTTTACCTAACTCTACACTAGACCAAGTTATACTTAACTATTTCCTATGTGTCAGAACATCCTAACATCCCCCCTTAAGAACAACTTGGGATGGGATTGAAGGATGTGAAAATATGACACAATAGGAGAAGGGAGGAGGAATTAGAATCTACCCCCCCTTTTTGACAACTTCTTGAAATCCAACCATAAATCAAAGTTTAGTAAACTTCACCTCTGTGAGAACCTTTGTAGAGATGTCTGCAACTTGATCATCGGTTGAACAATATTGCACTTTAAGAACATGGTCATGAATAAGATTTATGATGATGTGCATTTGTAGTTCAATGTGTTTGTTTCGCTGATGTTGGACTGGATCTTTGCATAGTTGAATGGCACTTTGATTATCACACCGAAGTGTAGTCAGGCACTATTGTTGAAAGTGAACCTCTGAAAGGATATGACAAAGCCACAGGACTTCCTTACTAGCTTCTACAGAGCCACGATACTCTACTTCTGCTGAAGAAAGAGAAATGGCACTTTGTTTCTTGCAAGCCCATGTAATAAGTCCAAAACCAAGAGTGAAGACATAACCTGCAGTAGACATCCGATCATCAGGGTCACCAACCCAATCCGAATTAGTGAAACCAACCAATAGAGGAGATGCTTCTGCACTGTAATGAATCCCAAGATGAATTGTACCTCAAACATAACAAGTATCCTTTTAGCTTATTCAAATGACTTTCATGTGGGTTTTGAATAAACCAGGCAATAAGGCCAACACTAAAGGAAAGGTCAGGACAAGTATGGGTCAGAGAATTTTTTTTTCCTACAAGCTAAAGGTATAAGGTAGCATCAACTTTAGGGGAAGTAGAAGTGACTGAAATTTTGGCTCCAAACTAAAAGGAAGAAGGGGATGGCTTACAGTATTCCATGTGAAAGTGGCGTAAAATATCACAAGCATTTTTGGACTGAGAAAGGGAAATACCTTCCTTGGATTGCAAGACTTGAAGACCAAGAAAATAATGCAAGTGTCCTAAGTTTGTCATTTCAAACTGCCTTTTAAGGCTGGACTTCACATGGTTTATAAGGTTGGGATCACTACCAATAAGGATAAGATCATGAACATAAAGAACAAGAATGATAAGATACTTACCTACTTTCTTGGTGTAGACAGTATTGTGAGAATGACACCTAAAAACGCCAATATCTAAAAGGAAGCTATCCATTTTAGCATACCAAGCCCAAGGGGCTCGCTTGAGACCATAAAGGGATTTCTTAAGCCGACATACAAGGCTAGAGTCTGTTTGTATAAAGCCAGGAGGTTGTTCCATATATATTTCTTCATGCAATTCCCCATGCAAGAAGGCAGATTTAACATCCATCTGATGGACTTCCCATTTGAAAGAGGCAGCAAGGGAAAGAACAAGGCGGATAGAGTTCATATTGGCAATAGGGGAGAAGGTTTCACTATAGTCAATACCTTCAACTTGTGAAAAACCCTTAGCAACAATACAAGCTTTATGTTTATCAACTTTTGCATCTGGTCCAAACTTGGTTCTGTAAATCCATTTGCATCTAACAAGTCTTCGTCCCTTTGGAAGAGGAACAAGATCCCATGTATCATTTGCCAATAATGAATGATATTATTCATTCATAGTTGTGTCCCAATCTATATTTCCTGAAGCTTCTACAAAGGTGTCATGATCACAATTCATTGAAGCTTGAGCCAGTGAAGAAGAGGCTCTATCAAACTTGATCTGTAGGATCACCCGCAAGAGCACCTGTTGCATCTTGAGTAGCACGGACCCATCTTGGAGGTTGCACTGATGAAGGAGGATCCTAGGAAGGTGGGGGAGGATTGTCATCCTTGTTTTCATCATCTGAAGAAGAAATATTTTCAGAAGTAGAAGGGATAGAGAGAGGTGTCACATCCGCCGAACTAGGCTCGTAAGCCAATATATTTTTAGCAAACTTTACATCTCTCCTAATGATAATATTTTTGGAATTGAGTGGAATAAGTCTATATCCTTTGACATCTTCATAATATCCAACAAAAATACATTTTTCACTTAGGTTCTAAGGCTTTATGTTTCTCGTCGGGAATATGGGCCCATGCTTCACTTCCAAAAACACGATAGTGACTTACATCTAGTCTAATTGAGCTCCTTGCCTCTTTTGGAGTGATATTCTTTAAAACTATAGTAGGAGTGTGATTTACTATGTAATATGCATAGTTAATTACTTCTGCCCAAAAATTAAGACTAAGTCCTTTAGATTGAAGCATACAATTAGCTATTTCCTTTAAGGTGCAATTCTTCCTTTCAGCTACACCATTTTGTTGTGGAGTATATGGAACAGTATGTTGCATTTGAATTCCATGCTTAGTGAAAAATTTGATGAATTGGTTGTTAACATATTCTTTGCCATTATCAGATCTTAGCTTAAGAATTTGATGTCCAGATTATTTCTCAACAAAGGCCTTAAAGACCAAGAACATGTTAAATACTTCACTCTTGAGTTTTAAGAAGTATACCCAAGTGTGTCTGGAGAAATCTTCAATGAAAGTTAAGAAATACTTGTAGCTAGAGAATGAAACAACTGGAAGTGGACCACATAAATCATTATGCACAAGGTGTAAAGGCATTGGGACGTGCCAAGATGCACGTTTTTCAAAACTATCCTGATGATTTTTTCCGAGTACACATCTGGAACAAACATCGTCTCTGCAAGATACCATAGGAAGACCTGTCACCATATTTTCTTTACATAGATTTTGAAGGGAGCGATAGTTTAAGTGACCAAATCGCTCATGCCAAAGATTGCTCATTTCATCATTATGAGCAACAAATACCAAGGGAAGAGTTGATGACCCAAAGTTGTTAAAATTATACAACCTTGTAGAATCATCAGCAATACCAGTAACTAAAATCTGTCTAGGATCTCTTAATTCCTTAATTACAACATCATGAGGTGAGAATTCAACAATTTTACCTTCACCTGAATGAGTTATCTGATATACAGATAGAAGGTTGTAGGATAAGTTGGAACACATAATACATCATTAAATTAGTCATTGTCAAGATGAATAGTTCTAGTCCCTACAACACTAAGAGATCTATCATCACCAACATATATATTTTTGGAGTTACAATCATTTAAAGAAAAAAACATGGCTTTGTTTCTAGCCATGTGATTAGAAGCTCCAGAATCAATGAACCACTCATGAGAATGAGAAGAAGAAGATACATTTACTGCATAACCAAACCGAGATGCTTAACAACCATATGCAGAAAGTTTCATTCCTGAAGATGAAGTTGAAGTTGAAGAGTGCTCCAAATGGATGTTATGCTTCTTCATTGTTGTTTCCAAGGCTTCCATCTTCTTAAAGTATTTGGATTCAAAGTGGCCATCTCGATTACAAAAGTTGCAATGTCTATCAGTATTCTTTCCTTTGATTTTATTTTCCTTATCATTTTGTTGAATTTATTTTTCATTTTGAGACTGAAATTTCTTAAGACCCTTGTTTGTATT
Source organism: Pinus taeda (assembly GCA_000404065.3). Taxonomy (NCBI): domain Eukaryota; kingdom Viridiplantae; phylum Streptophyta; class Pinopsida; order Pinales; family Pinaceae; genus Pinus; species Pinus taeda. The sequence goes on from APFE030399734.1 coordinate 15,957, forward strand.
AGGACCATTCTTTTTGGGATACTGCTTCTTAGGATTCTTTGAATTTGGATGCTGCTAGGTGGCTAAGGCTTTCTTAGAAGAGTTTCTAAGATTAAGAAGACCAAGATGTAAGATTTTTTATTCTTCTCTTATTAAAGAATCGAAAAGGCATCAAAAGAGGGGGACTTGTAGTCTTGTCTTTGAGAAATAATGTTTCTCTAGTAGAATGGAAGGTGGAAACAAACACAGAGTAGGCTGGTCCCAACTTAGTAAGAATGGAATAGATAAGGCTACCATTTTCTTTCTTAACCTTAACACTTTCCAAGAGAAGTCTAAGGGTCTTAAACTTGGACAAAAAATCTTCAATGGAAGAAAAATTATTGGGGTCCAATGTAAGCAACTCATTTTTGAGTTGATGGGCTCTAATTTCATTTTTAATTCCAAAAACTTTAGTGAGTTGTTTCATTGCTTCATTAGGGGTATCAAGTTCTACAATATGGAATTTAAAGTCTGGATAAATAGACATCCCAATAAACCCATGTGCTTGATCTTGCCTATTTTCCATTTGGGTGCCTTATCTTCATCTTTAGGTTTAGTTTCTTGGCCTGAGGCTATTTAGTAAAGACCTTTACTTCTAAGTAAATCCACAATGTAGGACCCCCATTGGAAGTAGTTGGTGCTGTCAAGAATAACTTGACATGGACTTTCCATTTTAACAGAAACTGATGTTGTAGATGATGAAACTAAGTGTTCCAATGGAAATATCTCGAAAAATTAGGCCGATTAAGAAAAAGGGCTCTGAAAACGGTTTCTGGATGAAGAAGTTATGGCTTTTTGAAGAAAAGTTGTTGAAGATGCCGACGAAGTGTGTGAATGCGTGGAAGTAAATGATAATGTTATATTTAAAAAAAATCCCCCCCATTACCAAATTTAATCTAATTAACTCACTTTAAAAAAAATTATGTGATCCACTTTTATAAATAAGTAAAAGTCACTTTTACAATGGTACTTTATGATACTTAATGAGATACCCACTAAATTGTAACTTAAATAAAAGACAAAGAGACTTTAGAATTATAAGTGACTCACTTTTTATAATGGGTGAGAACACTTTTACATAAAGTAACTTTAAAATATAAGTTGCACGTGCTTTTTGAAAAAGTAACTCAACAAAAAGAAAGACTTGAACTCAAGACCTCTACTATCATAAAGTAACTTTGGACCAAGTGAGCTAGTTTAAAAGGTTAGTAATTTTTGAAAAGTTACATGTGATTTTTGAAAAAATAACTCAACAAAATGAAAGACTTGAACTCAAGACCTCTATTCTCATAAAGTAACTTTGGACCAAGTGAGTTAGTTTAAAAGGTTAGTAATTTTTGAAAAAGAGGAAGTTTTTTTTTTTTTTTTTTTCACTGAAGATTTGGAGTGTGTGCTTAGTTGATAAGACTCTTTTTGCCTACAAAACAAAAAAACAACCCAACCCAACACAGACATACAAAAAAAACCAAATCTTATGGCTTGAAGTTAGCTTTTTCCAGAAACTAAATATTTTCCTCAATGTTTCTGATTTTCTGAGATCACACTAAGGCACGGCGGAAAAGAGAATACACATGAGAAAAATACTTCCTTTTTATTTCTGATTTTCCCAAATCGCACAAAGTCATAGGGAAAAGAGCATACACAGAAATGAAAGGTATAGATCTGGTAATAAAAAAATAAAGAGCTAAATAAACCGAAATAAACAAAGAGATGAACAACTAACACTGCAAATAAAGATTGTTCCTCACTAGAACAGATTCTCCTAACACAATAGAGCAGTCCTCTCAGCCTGAAAGCAGTCAGAAATAGTAGATCTAGGACACGATAGTCAGATGCAGTTGTACCTGCTTCAGATTTGGATCACCAACCAATGAGGCCCTCAAATAGGTTTGATACCATGTAGGAATTTACAGGGTAAGTTCCTTAGAAATAACACCGAAGGACACCGCTCACAAATAGATCACAGATCAATACACAAGTATTCTTGACATGGTTAAAACCCTCAAAGAGGGAAACAGTCCACAACTTGAGCTAACGTGACCACTTCAGGCAATTTATTAATAAAATAAAAAAAGTTACATAATCTTCTCTCATAAACGATCACCCTGCAAATGACCCTCCATGCTCTTTAAATAGAGATCATGGACCAATCGGGTGTTAAGCCACAGATCAAGTGTCGATAATACTGAGGAGAGAATGAACTGTCAAATCACTACATATTGTGCCCATCAGAGTGTAAGTTACAAAAGTACATAGTAAAGAAACACACTTTACCTAACTCTACACTAGACCAAGTTATACTTAACTATTTCCTATGTGTTGGAATATCTTAACACCAAGGAGATTTATTATGACATGTATTTTTCTTCACCTCAGGGAGCTCCTCGACCAACTAACCAATCCTACTAAAATAATGATAAATTCCAAGTGGAGAGCTCTTCTATTATTGAGATTTGTGTTTTTATAAATATGTAAAAGGTGGCCAATGGTCCATTAAACTCTCCTTAAACAATGCATAAATGCTACATGTCTTCATGAGAACTTGATCATTCTTCAAATAATGCTAACACAAACCTTAAAGAGTGGATCTCCTAGATATGTATGCAATCCAATGGGTAAAATTTTCTATAACAACCCCTTGATGCTAATATTCCCAAAAAAAAACATGCTTTGACCATGCATTATATCTTGATATTGAGCATCAGATGCTCTCTAAGGGAGAGTGCTCTTGTAACTTAATAATAATTATGTTTAAATTTTAAATTCCCCCAAGAAACCTGTTAGTTGAAGGGTGCTCCTTCAAAGAGTTGAATTTTGAATGTAGAAGAATAGATTTAGGATGTGTTGATCACACATGTGTCAACTCACCCAATATGCAAAGTACAGGGCAAAACAGATAAAAAATTCCAAAGTCATAATCATCATGCAACTTCTAGATTATCATTGTAATCCCAAATTTTGCATCCATGTGGGACTTCATTGTAAAATGATTCTAGTAAGACTATTAATCCATGTAAATCATCTAGGAAATCCTATGATTCTTGTCAAAGAGTTTCACTCTAGGGAGTTTTTGACCTTTCGCATTTTCTAACCCTTATAATTGGTAGAGTTTTTCTCTCACACATACCCCAAAGCTAGAGTGGGGCTTGATGGTAAGGCCCTCGGTGAGTCCTAGCATTATCGAGTCTATGTAAAAATTATCATACTAGATCATTTGTCAAGTGTCACAAAATTTGGTTGAGTCTATAGGTCATGTTTTAATTGTAAATTTCTCCTTCTATATGGGTTGTCTATGTAATATTTGATGTAAAAAGTGTTGTCTATAGAAGTATTAGGGGGTATGAGTACTTTATTTTACACGTAAACTCCTAAACATTATATATAGACACACTTTGAGGGCGGAAAAATATGTTTAAATCCCCTCTTAAGTCATTATTTTATTTTCCAATGGAAAATGTTAAAATAATTAAGCTAGAAATTTGTCAAAAAATTAAAATGAGAGAAAATTAAATTCTCTCCAGGTGGAAAAATTATTAAAAAATATTGAGGACCTTTCTCGAAAGGAATCAAGTCAAAAATATGAGAAATGTCACATTTCCAAGGTGGTAAGTCCCACTCAAACATTTGTTGGGCCAAAAAGAATTATTTTCTCAAGGAAATCGAACTTTTTGGTCCGGGTAGTTATGTTGAATGAGGGAATTCCGAGAATTATATTTTTTGAATATTCTTTAGTGGTCCATGTTGGAAAATTAAAAGTGGCAACTTATTAATTCTAATTTTCCTTAAGCTTAATATTTTCTTGTGAATTTAGTTAAATCTTCTTATCTTCTTTATTTAGATCGTTTCATCAAACAAATATAAAGAACATAAATAGCAACAATAGAGGACATAGATATTAGGCTCCCAGCTAGGGAAAAACCCCTTAAAGGGGTAAACCCAGAAAAAAAAAAAAATTCTTCCTTATAGAATCTGCTTCAAATGAGATACAAAGACCCAATCATAAACCATGTCCTTCTCCAAGTACCAAGTCATCCCTTCCAACAAGTCCTTCCATGTTCCTGCACCAACTAGCTCAAACTGCAACTTTGACCTACCAGCTTCAACATTGCAACTCGTCCTTCTATTTCGACACCGTATTTCTGACCTTGTAGCTAATAAAGAAACACTAATCCATCTTCCTCCTAATACCTTCCTATAGCAAGAAAACACTTCACAAGGTTAACGAGGTCAAGATATATTATTCTTCCTTCTAGCTACAAGATATTGTACTTCATCCTACTGCAACTAGAACCTGAAATTTTAGTCTCCTTCTACAGCATTAGAAATCCTAGAACTTTACACGTCTAGGAAAAATAAATCCCAAAAAAAATCAAAAACTCTTGCTTCTTGTATTCTTCTTTTCTCTGATACCTTCACTCTCCTTTTCTGCTCCTCTCAGCTATAGATCGAACTTCTTCTTGTGAGATCAAAATTGTTGAGTGTGTGTGTCCCAAATGAAATTGAACTACTCCTTTATATAGCCTTTTCAAGGGGTCGAATTCCCTCCTTTAGGCCGACTTGAAGCTTCTAGGGCTGACTTGTACTTTTGGATTTTCTAGGAATTTCTCGACTAAAAAATAATTCTTTTCCAAATTACATTTTGTTGAAGAATATAGGGCAAAGTAGTGTAGTGTGATTCTTCATTACTTGATAACAATTTGTGGAGTATTTTTACTTTTCCTTATTAGCTTATTCTTCTTCTTCTTATTATTAATGTATACATGTGTACTTCATCAAGTTGCTACCAAAACATAAGAACAAGAACACAAGATGTTGGCTCTCTGCCAGGGCCAAAACCTCTCTTTTCGTGAGAGGGAAACCCCTTAGTGAATTACTCTTATTGAAGCTTTTATTAATCAATGCCAAACTCGAGACCCCTAACAACGAGATCCTACAAGCACAAGTCAAGCCCTTTCTCCTTTCTTCACTTTGTTCCCCAACACTTCCTTCTTCCAACACTTTGCTTCCTGGCACTTCGTCCTCCTCCTTCCTGCACTTCGTTCTTCTTTCAACTTGTTAGTAAACCTTGTTACACTTGCTCTAGAGGAGAAACCTTTGATGAGACCTGTTGGGCCTCAGTTTTGATCTTATTTTGCTTTGAGACACTTACCTAGCTATCCATTTATCCTTCATTTTCACTTCATCCATTTCATTTTAATGAATATTTGGTGTCTAAATAGGTATTTAACTTTAATTAATCAATTTCTAAAGTTTTTATTAAAGTTTGAGTTTAAGTGCAATTTTGGCAGTTTTGAGAAATTCCCGTAATCACTTCATGGTTGATATGGATGCAGGCCACTTCAGCACGAATGGGATGCATGAATAGGAGGCTTGGGAACTAGGACCAAGCCACCTATGCTTGGTTTCAACAGAATGAGTTTTATTATGCCTTTTTGGAGCTAGTCAATCATGACTAGTCATCCAGAAATCCCATCTAAATAGGGTTGTTTTGGGATCCCCTTATATTAGTCATATTTCTTGGGATGAGGGAGTTGGATTCGACTTGGATAGGTGGATTAGGATAGATATGTTTGTTAGAGTGATTTCAGATCAGTTGGTTTCATGAACTCATTATTTAAGAGCCACACTTTGATGGCTCAACACACTTGACATTTGATACTTTTATGCTGTAATATTTTTGGTTTGAAGAATTAAGTTGGAGACTTGTGTTACTTTCATTTTGCTGATCAATAAATGGATGTTTGACTGATATAAAGCTTCTGATATCATCTTCATAAGTGTGCAAGGAAAGGGTGGAGGGCCCCCACACCAAGCTAAGTACACTTCCAAATTAGACTAGTTTTATTTCATTGCAAATCTGGTTGATGATAGCTTTAGTTTTTCAAAGTCTTATTTCAGATTGCATCATGGTTATGAATAGTGATTGATTTCATTTGTTAATGGTTTATTCATCATCTAATTGAGTTGGCAAGCAAGTGTTCAAGTTGGACATTCTCTCTATGAAATGGTGAATTAGAATTAGTCTCTTTTTGTTTATATGCAAATAGTTTGTTTCCATTTAGATTTATATCTTGAGATGAATGAGTTATTATGGAAAACTTTGAATGTCTCTTAAGTTAAGAGCATTTTTCATGTATGATTTATGCATCTTGAGTCTTTGTTTATAATCTCTAATTCATTAAGTCATAACTGAGGTGAGAGCAGACTTCTTGAGTCAAGAACTCTTTCAATGTTTCCTCTTTTAAGCTGATTGAATCAAGAATTTTAGGATATATTTTCTCTTAGTTTTTAATCATTTATCTTTCAAAGTTTGGTTATACTTGATCTTCACAAATAGTGGATTTGCCTCCAAGTTTCACAAACCCGGATTGATAATAAATACTTGCGTTAATTTAGTCACATAAATTAGCTCAACATTTTGGCGCCGTTACCGGGGAGGCAAATATCGACATAGTCAATAGAAAGATAAAATCCAAAATAAACAAAAACATTAGTTACATTTCATTTCTTTAATTATGTTTCTTTATGCCTAGAGTTAGAGATCCTCAAGGTAGATTTATCAAAAACCCCCCTCAAATAGAAATAGGATCATCACATACACCTGTTACTGATAATCCAATCATTGAAGAACTGATTGAAAAACAAAGAAGTGGCCAAATATTAACTTTGATTGAAAGGCAAACTTTGTCAGCTTGGGAAGCAAAGCAAAAATTCTCCACTTCCGAAAAACCAAAAGAGAAAGGAAAGCAACTTGTTTTTCCATCCATCGATCCTCCTATCTTCCCACAACTTGAACCTCCACCTGAAATTGAAACAATTCAATCAATGGCAAAAGGACATGGATCCGTCATCTTAATGATGAAGAACAAAGAGCTGAAAATGAAAGACAACAAAGAGAATGGAGGAGGAAGAGAGAGGAAGACAGGAAGCACGAAAATGATAGGAAAACAGAAAATGATAGGAAAAGACAAGAAGATGGACCTGACCAAGAATCAACCTTTGGTTTCCCAATAATAGATACCAGTGCAATACTAGGAGAAGAAGTAAAAATGAAAAATATTCCACCTTCTGTGTTGCCAAACTTCTATGGAATGTCTACAGAAGATCCGGATTCATTCATGTTTGAATTCAATATCTTATGTAGAACATATGGCTATACTGATGATGTCCATAAACTTCGTCTTTTTCCTGCAACACTAAAAGCAACAGCCTTAAAATGGTTTATGGGATTAGGAGAACAAACAATAGCTTCCTGGGATGATATGCGAACTGTCTTCCTTAAGAAATACCAGCCTTATTGTAGATCTAGAGATTCAAAGGAAGATGTGTTTAGAATGACACAGCAAGAAGATGAAAATCTAGAAGAATATTTAGAACGGTTTGCATATAATCTTCAGAAGTCTAAACAACATTCCCTAAATCAAGAAACTGTTCGCACCATCTTCCTCAAAGGTATAAGAGATGAATACCTTGACATTTTAAATGTAATGGGTAAAGGAGATATTTCAAATCTTCCATTTGATGAAATTGTTGAGTTATGTCAGAAATATTCTAGAGGAAGATCAAAAACTGGAAGAAGGGAAGTAAGTTCTAAAGCGGCAAAATCAGCTGCAGGAGGGATAACAAGGGCTGAAATAGGAAGTCTATTGGAAAATTTCAAAATAGATCTTTTGAGTACATTAGGGACACAAGTAGATGTGCTAAAGGCCAATAAGAAAAAGGAAGAAGAAGAGAAAGCCTTAGCAATATTTTGTTCAAAATGTAAAAAGAAACATCCTTTGAGAGACTGTCCTTTAGATAGCATTCAAGTGTGTGGTCTTTGTACAGGCAATCACTCCACAGAACATTGTGTAACATTGAAAGACTTGAAAACTAATTCAATAGATGAAATGCAAGGAGCAGAAGGTTTCTATTACGTTGCACCAAGAAGACCATGGCCACCTAGAATGCCTCAGCCAAATCAGCAACAAATCCCTCAGCAAAATTATGCTTATCCATCTTATAATCCTTGGAACCCTCCTATGCCATGGCAAGCTTGGCCTCCACAACAACCTGCACAAGGTTGGAGAGGATATGGTTATGGAAACCAACAACCACAACAGTCTCAACAATATCAACAACATTACCAGCAACAGTACCAACATCCATTTTCATATCCGCCATATCCTCCGTCCATGCCATTTCCGCAACAAAATTCTACATACCCGCCATCCATTCCATTTCCACAGCAGAATCCACCACCATTGTTTCCACAACAACAACAGTTACAGTTACCATCAAATCAACCCAGACCAACACAATTGCCAGCCCAACCGGTGGCCAATCCGAATAACAAAGTGGACAAATCTGCATACACTGTAGAGGAAGCAGCATATTTTCCTACTTACTCATTCTTCCTCTGAATGATGTCCATTTAAGGTCTGGTAAAGTACTTAAAAAGGATTCTCCGCCAATTGTAGAAGAACCAACTGAACAAGGAGAATCATCTGAAACAACACAAACTGAAATACAAGTTCAGAAAGGGAAATCAATTACAACTCAAACATTGCCTTACCCTGAAAGGTTAGTGGAACAATCAAAAGAAATAACCCTTCCTAAATTTGATATTTTAGATGAATTAAAGAATGCTTATGTGAAAATTCCTTTGTTAAAAGCAATTAAAGAAATACCAATATATGCTAAAACAATAAAGGAATTATGCATCAAGAAATCAGGGAAAAAGAGAAAGGATCCCTTTACAATCCAAGTCATTGGTAAGCTAGCAAGCCTTATGTCTACACAAACTACTGTAGAAAA
>APFE030399734.1:26613-57159 GCA_000404065.3 Pinus taeda
CAAGCAAAGAAAGAAAATTGTTAGAGAAAGTTCTAGATATAGCTGGGTGAATGGTGATTTGTTTTATACTGGTTCAGATCTAATGATTAGAAAGTGTGTGCGTGAAGATGAAATACTAGATATACTCAAGGCATGTCATGACGAACCATGTGGTGGTCATTATGCAGACAAAAGAACAGCATATAAAGTGCTGCAACTAGGCTATTACTGGCCATCTGTCTTCAAGGATTCTAAGGCATATGTCAAGCAGTGTGACAGTTGCCAAAGAATAGGGAGACCCATCATGTCAGATGAAATGCCGCTCAAGCCTCAAGTTCTCATTGAGCCATTTGAACAGTGGGCGCTTGACTTTGTTGGACCCATTAATCCACCGTCAAATGGAAAAAGATACATTCTCGTATGCACGGATTATGTAACAAAATGGGTAGAATCCAAAGCAGTGAGCAGAGCGACCGAGGACACAATGGTTACCTTCCTCTTTGAAGAAATTTTTGTGAGATATGGAGTACCAAGACAAATAGTGACAGATCAAGGAGCGCAGTTTACCTCAAAGTTAGTGCGGGATTTGACAGAGAAATATAAGATAAAGCACAGAAATTCTACTCCGTATCACCCTCAAGCAAATGGTCAGGTAGAATCCACAAACAAGGTCTTAGAAAATATTATGACTAAGACAGTGCAGCTGAATAGGAAGGACTGGTCTGAAAAGCTAAAGGATGCATTATGGGCTTACAGGATCACATGGAAGAATACAACTGGTTTTAGTCCATACCAGTTAGTCTATGGAAAAGAAGCCCTACTGCCAATTGAGTTTCAGATACAAACCTACAGACTAGCAGCACAATTGGGCATGGACCTGACAGAGGCACAACAACAAAGAATCATGGAACTTAACCAATTGGATGAACATTGTCAACAAGCAATTGAACAGACAACACTAGTACAGCAACAGAGAATGAAATGGCATGATCGATACATCAAAACCAAGACATTCCAGAAGGGAGACTGGGCGTTATTATTTGACTCCAAATTCAGGGATTTCAAAGCAAAATTTACAACACATTGGCTCGGGCCATATGAAATCGAGGAAATCTTTGATAATGGAGCAGTGAGGATAAAGACCATCGACCAGGATCCCACCTCATTTGTTGTCAACGGTCATAGGCTGAAAGTCTATCATCAGCCTATTAGTAAAGAGACATTCATGAAACAACTGATCCAAGAATCCGGACTGGAAATAATGGCTATGCCATCTTCCAGTTCAGAAAAAGCATAAAAAAAAAAAAAAAAAAAAAAAAAAAAAAAAAAAATGAAAAAAGAAAAAATATATGAAAAAAAAAACAAAACATAAAAAAAATAAATTGTTTGCTAGTGAAAACCAGGCAACTGGCACTCAGCAAGCATGAATTCATAGGGGAAAACCAGGGAAACCTGGACTCTATGAATTCTATATTCTTGTTTTACTACTCTTACACAATTTCAATGAAGGACCTCTCAACAGTTGACTTGAGGAAAAGTCAAACATTCAACAAGGGAGAGGCTTATAGCAAGCTTTTAGCTGTTACAGCTAAAGGATTGTGTTGCCCACTTTGAACCTGAAGCAAATATGTTGCAGCAGAACCAGAAGGGACCTGAGTTGAAACATTATTACAGAAGGGACCTGAAGCAAACTTGTTGCGGCAGAACCAGATCAGAGCTGACACAATATACCAGAAGCATTGCAGAGGGACCTGAGAAGAAAAATATTGCAGAGGGACCTGAAGCAAACTAGTTGCAGCAGATCAAGTCATGCCAGAAGCATTGCAGAGGGACCTGAAAGCAAGATATTATTCAAAGGGACCTGAACAATTTGAGCAAGGGAGTATAGTGAACAAGAAGCAGTAATAAAAAAGTCTACTTTTCATCTATCCAAAACATTTTGGATTTCACTCCACCTGTACAAACAGCATCCAACATTCCACCTGTACAAACAACAGCAAGGGAGTATATTCATACGCCATTTTTTGTGCTTGAATTTCAAATTTTTTTAGAAACTTCTAGTTTTGATTTCAATTGAAGTTAGTATCTACCAATATTCATTGATATTCATTCCCCAATATACCCTACATTCCCTATTCATATTTCATTTCATTCACATAAAATTTCCCTAGGTATTTGTCCTTAAACGCAAAAAGATCAAACTAGGACCACTCTTTTACCTGCACATGAACTCAGAGCATTAGAATGGTTATAATTTTAAAAACATGACCCCAATGTTCATTTTTAAAATTATAAAAGCTATGTTATAAAAAGTATGCGCTAAAGTATTAAAGCATGAAACATGAACATTATAGGTTATACGGCGCTAACATTATTTTAAAAAGAATAACCTAATAATGTTACAAAAGGGGAATGGAAATGCGCATATATCAAATGGCAATGGATATATAAAATGCGCATATATCAAAAGAAAAGGGTTATAAAAGAATTGCGCATACAACATGGAGACATATCTATATACCCTAAGACACATATCCAAACAATCAACAGCATATAACATAGTCATACAAGGATCGCGGGCGCAATATAATGGTGATATAAGGGAGGCCGTAAGCATGCAACGATAGTGGTAAGTGAAATTGGCGTATATCTATTGCAACGTTATGATATATATATATCAAACGCATCAAACATTCCAATACAAAGGAGAAATAAGGTTTAAACAAAGTTATGGATAAATCGTATGGAATGGAGGAAATGAGTTTACGGCATAATTGCACACGCCATATGATAATGATCACACAGTGGTGCTACAGCCAGGTAATATGAGCGATAATAATCAAGTTATATCATTATCATGAAGGGTATGGAAGCGGCCGTAATACAACAATACAGCAGCAGTGAATGGAATAATGAACCATATGCACCACGCAGCCCAACAACTCAATACATAATACGGTAGGTGACACGGTGTTATACCAGTCAGAGGGTATTGGTTGATGGAAACGGTGGAGAATGAGTAATTCAAACAGCCATACGGCCATCCTCATTGCTTAGTCGGGAGACTGAGTCAATAAGGACGGCCAGCTACCAACGTCTACCAACAATGAACCGCAGGGTATACGGAGAAACGGTCATGAAATAACCATCCCTGCGTTGATTCAAACCACCATTTCTTCATTGCCGAGAGCTCAGAGAGTCGGGTTTGATACCAAAACAAAGCAAAAGGCGGAAGGAGTGAGTTGAGAGGAATTTTAAAGGGAAATTCTGAGGCCAAGAAGCCGAGTTTGGCAAACAAACAAGGTGAGAACTTGAATGCTTTCGCTCGGCGACTGTAGATAAGATTGAGTCCGCCATTACTCACAAGGTTTCATTGTTTGACACCAGTGTGACTGTCCGAGAAAGAAGGGATTCGAAGGTTTGTTTGCATTCCACACGGCCAGTGACAGCCAGGTAACTCTAAAACTCCAGGATAACTCTCTGTATACAGCACGTAGGGAAGAATTGATTAAATGTTAATGCATAGACTTTGGCGTGAAAACAATGATAATCGGCCAGCATTTAAAATCACTCGTTGCATGCATTACACGATAGAGGAAAATGAGAAATCAAATGCATCCAACGCGGAGAGCTAGTTTAAATGACTGAGCGTGAGGGTTGTTGTATGTATAAACACTGTTGTTTGAACTATAGTTGCATCTATTTGTTTGCCAAGAGCCGCCAAGTCTTCAAATGCATATGTATACGTTTTCAATATGCGCCATTGTCATCGGCTGTCAAACAAAGTTATGAGGGTTTGTGAATACGTGGTTGCACCAATCAGAATGTTGAAATATGCATTAAACTGAGATTTTAAAAGTGTTGTTGTGTATATATATGAGTTGTAACAGAAGCGCATTGATATATGCCGTGGGAATTGCCAAAAAGAACAGAGGAACGCTGTAGGGTGCATGTCAAAACGAGTCTTCAAACCGTGTTCATGTTTCACTGTGCGCATATATTCATATATTTTGTGCCATTAAAATGCATAGGATTGTCTGCAAATTTGTTGCGTTGACTGCAAATCCTAATTGAAATCGACTTTGCATTATTTTGTGCCTGGAGGCCGAGGGTTTCATTGATTGTGTTTCTTTAAAAAAAATTGTTTGCCATTTGTTTTGAGCAGTAAGAATATGAGGCCGAGCGCATGTGAATAGCCCTCTAGGCTCAAAACGTTGTCTACAGTTTTTATATACAGTGATATTTTTGTGAAATGATGAGAGGGTTTAGGCCGAGAGCAAGTTGCTTGTATACACAGTCATGTTTTTAAAAAATTTTGATTGAAAGGCCAGTGCAATTAGTGCATTAAACACAGTCAATATTTGTTGATTTTTTGAGAGGCCGAGAGCAATTGTTGCATTATAGAGTCATGTTTTTCCATTGTGAATAAACAAGGAATGTTTTGAGGAACTGTTAAGAGGCCGAGAGAAAAAATTTCCATTGTGAATACACAGAGAATGTTTGAGGAAGCCGAGAGCAAAAATTCTTCTTATGTTTTTATTTAAATACACAGTAACACATGTTATTTTGATTGGGAAAACATGGTTAATTCTATATGTGTATTTATTGTTTAAAAACAACATACAGAGGACAGTGTATTGATAATGGATATTCAGGTGTGGTGTGCCTTGAAACAGGGGTTTGAAACAGGTTTATACAGAGGAAAGACAACAGAGATTTAAAGTTGAATCAGAGAGGGCAGGTAAGCCTCGTTGCTACTACAATTTCATTTAAAAACAATAATCATTATCCTTGTTAAAATAAAGTTAGTAACAGCAGAGGATTATATTTATTGGTTCACAGAAATCATGACAAACCGGGTAGAACCAAGATTTCAAATAGAAAGTTGGGGCAAAGAAACTGTAGAAAAATTGTATCAGTCAAGAATGATAGGATTTCTACAGAAGTTTAATGGTCATTCAGAACAGATAACTAAAGAGTTTATCAATAATTTCAGTCAAGACAAAACTCAAGTAGGTGAACTCAGTATCCCAGTAACTGAGGAGTTCTTGTCCAAAGCCTTAGACTTGCCTATGATAGGAGAAAACTATCATAAGGGTTTGCATTTCAAGGATAAAGCATGGACTTTCTTCCTTGAAAAGAACAGGAAAGGCACCTTTGATAGAGCTAAGGGGATACCCCGGGAATGGTTCAATGAACCATGGGGAGAACTAGTTATGGTTATTCAAAAATTTTTGACTTGTGACCGACAGTATAACATTGCTCATCTATACCATGTTAGATTGCTGCAGCACATAAAGGGAGATGGTAGAATAAACTTGCCATATTTTCTATATAAAAGTCTTGTCAAAATGGTTGAAACAGTGAAATAGGAGCATAAGCCAAAGGCAACACAGGTATATCATCAGGGGTTAATTAAAATCTTGGTAGAATATCAGGTGAAAGCAAAGGGGTTAGAATGGAAGGAATTTATGCATAAAAATCATTTTACTGAACAGTTTGTTGATATACAAGACAAAGTAGAGCAAGAAGATAGAAGCATGATGAACTCTCCCCTCTATCCTAGAACCAGAGCTAGAAATATGGCAATGCATGAGATTGATACATCTATTATGTCTGTTCCTAGGACTAGGAATTATATTGATTTTGAAAAGGAGGTAGAAGCATATTCTCCTAGGAAACCAAAAGAACAGGATATAGCACAAGAACCCCTTGAGAGAGATTCCATATTTGATAATGATGCAGGAGAATCATTGATGAAAACTACCCAAGATTTTGAAAAAGAACTGAATTTGGCCAAGATCCAAGACTTAACAGATCAGCTTGAAATAAGTAAAATTGTTGAGAAGCAATTAAAATCAGAGAATAAGGCACAGAAAAAAAACAATGCAAAGCTAATGAAGACAAATGACAAATTACAGGAAGAAATAAGCAGGTTGAAAAGGAGAAATGAATTGCTTTCCAAACAGGCATTCAAGTGGCTGAAAGACAAAAACATGTGGCAAGCTAAGTATGAAAAACAAAAGGTTAAGGCAGCAATGTTAAAGGCAAGGCAGGAATCAGATTTTGATTTTTTGAACAGGGAACCAGCAGTAGGCACAGCATCTACTTCAGAGGGCAGAAGGTCCAAGAGAAACAAGCAAGCATGGGACATGCTTGATCATAAGCATGGGAGAGATGTTGGGCCTCAGTTTTGATCTTATTTTGCTTTGAGAAACTTACCTAGCTATCCATTTATCCTTCATTTTCACTTCATCCATTTCATTTTAATGAATATTTGGTGTCTAAACAGGTATTTAACTTTAATTAATCAATTTCTAAAGTTTTTATTAAAGTTTGAGTTTAAGTGCAATTTTGGCAGTTTTAAGAAATTCCCCCGTATCACTTCATGGTTGATATGGATGCAGGCCACTTCAGCACGAAATGGGATGCAATGAAATAGGAGGCTTGGGGAACTAGGACCAGCCACCTAATGCTTGGTTTCAGCAGAACGAGTTTTTTATTATGCCTTTTTTGGGGCTAGTCAATCATGACTAGTCATCCCAGAAATCCCATCAATAGGGTGTTTTGGGGATCCCTGATATTAGTCATATTCCTTGATGAGGGAGTTGGATCGACTTGGATAGGTGGATTAGGATAGATATGTTTTTGTTAGGTGATTTCAGATCAGTTGGTTCAATGAACTCATTATTAAGAGCCACACTTTGATGGCTCAACACACTTGACATTTGATACTTTTAATTGCTGTAATATTTTTGGTTTGAAAGACTTAAGTTGGAGACTTGTGTTACTTTCATTTTTGCTGAAAATCAATACATGGTGGTTTTGACTGATATAGCTTCTGATATCATCTTCATAAGTGTGCAAGGCAAGGGTGGAGGGCCCCCACACCAAGCTAAGTACACTTCCAAGTTAGACTGGTTTTATTTCATTGCAAATCTGGTTGATGATAGCTTTAGTTTTTCAAAATCTTATTTCAGATTGCATCATGGTTATGAATAGTGATTGATTTCATTTGTTAATGGTTTATTCATCATCTAATTGAGTTGGCAAGCAAGTGTTCAAGTTGGACATTCTCTCTATGAAATGGTGAATTATAATTAGTCTCTTTTGTTTATATGCAAATAGTTTGTTTCCATTTAGATTTATATCTTGAGATGAATGAGTTATTATGGAAAACTTTGAATGTCTCTTAAGTTAAGAGCCTTTTTCATGTGTGATTTATGCATCTTGAGTCTTTGTTTATAATCTCTAATTCATTAAGTCATAACTGAGGTGAGAGCAGACTTCTTGAGTCAAGAACTCTTTCAATGTTTCCTCTTTTAAGCTGATTGAATCAAAAGTTTTAGGATATATCTTCCCTTAACTTTTTAATCATTTATCTTTCAAAGTTTGGTTATACTTGATCTTCACAAATAGTGGATTTGCCTCCAAGTTTCACAAACCCGGATTGATAATAAATACTTGCGTTAATTTAGTCACATAAATTAGCTCAACAAGACCCTTTTCCTATGATGGTTCCTTTCTTCTCTTCACGAATGAACTAACTCGTATGATTGTAATGGGATGGTTGTTATGACAGCAGGGACAACTTCTTTACCTTCGTACGTGTGACTACTTTCTACCCTAGAAAAAAGTCCTTTCAACTTTAGCCTAGACTCCTCCTTGTACATTGCATTGAAGGCTCCCTTTCTTGTCACTTGATCACACTTTTTCTTCCTAGTTTTCTGTGCTAATTTCAAATATATGAATGTGTTGTATTGGAGTGGTGTAATGACCCTTATATACAGGTGTATTCTCATCCTTTTAGGCTGACTTGACTTTTATGCTTCGGATTTCTTCCTTTTAGGATGTTGTTGCTTGGAGGAGGCTTGTGACTTTGCTTAGAGGTATTCTCTTGACCATAATACATACACATACAAGGTGTAACATGCCCTTAAGGCCTTCAACATTTCCTTTTGACTAATTGACTCACCCATAGCACTTTAACTAGTGTTAGACCTATTTCAATGAGCAAGAAACTCATTGACATATATTTTAAAAATAATATTTATTTTCTTGAATAAATACAAATATCAAAAGTACATTTATGAAGACCAAACCTAGTTACATTTACTTCAACGCTCCCTCTTAACTAGGTAGGTATTCATACAACATTACAAGGTGTTTGGCTATTATCAATCTTGAAGAATTCACATAAGAGAAACCATATTTGTAATCCATCTGTTATAGCATCATATTCATCAGAATTGTCGTAGTGCAAGGCCTTGACTAAAAAATCCATCTCTCTATGAGACCATGAGCTACAATCTTGGTGAGACCAATGACTTACAAACACCTTCATCATTGTCTCTCAAGGTACATATCCACTTGGGTGTTCACTGAGTGTGACCTTCTAGGTCTATTCTTATCTTGGGTTCCCAACCCTCAAAGAATATCATTCCTCTTGCCTAATCTTGTCTTGGATTCCCTGCACTTGCTCAAAGAGTATCGGATGCCAGATGATTACCCAATCCTCCCATTCTTTCTTGCCAATTTAAGACAAGAATTAAGTGTCTATCTTGTGTCTACATTTCCATTCATAGCCTTCATCTATACCTATGGATGTACTTCCTAGTCTAGTGCATGACCCATGAGATGGAAAAACACAAATGTAACTCCTTTGTAATCAAGCATGATTCAAAACCCCATCTTGATCAGGGACCTGTCAGAGCTCCCTCTTAACTAGGGACTCTTTCATTCATCAACAACTTCTTCTTCATGGGTCCTTTAGCTACTTGTTCTCCTTCCTTTCTTTGATGTCATGAAGTCTTTGTATGAACTTCTTCTAGGTAGGGCACCATCCATCAATCACTTTCCTTCCTGGTTTTTCATGTCATTTCTTCTTTCATGGAAATTGGATTTCATGTCATACATCAAGTTTTCTTGTCATCTGGCTACTCCTTTGTCATCTTTTCCATGCTTCAGAATATTCTTCTCATGGATTCTTCGTTGTACTAGCTTGTTTACAAGCTTTAACCTAGTAGCCCATCGTGACTTCATCTTGATATTGCTTCAACATTTCTTTTTCTTTTGTTGGATGGCTTCTTCATCACGACATATTTGTAGAGTAGAATCGATTATATTCATATTTCATAACTCCAAGGCCTTCATAAGTGTCAAGGGTCCTTCCTTCCTTTGTCAAAGTTGTCCTACCTTCTCTCAAGAGATATCTTCAAAGTATCTTGTCAGATAGTAATTCTTGGTGATCATGGTGTTCTTCACATGCTTGATCTCTTTCTTCATTTTATTCTTCTTAGATAGATAGGTCAACCATATTATGCTTCTTGTGAGAGTATTTCTTCATTTATTTCTTCTTGGACTAGTCATCATTTCTTCTTGCTTCTTAGCCAACAATTTTATACTACTTATGTGATCATATTTGTTTGTTGACCTTCATTGCATTGTAGTACATACCTTCAAGCATGTTCTTGGTGAAAGATATTCTTTCATACTTGATCATGTTATAGAACTATTCCCATGACTCAATAATATACAAATTATAACATGACTTAAACTTTGATGCATACATACCTCATCTTGTTTTTCCTCTGATCATATTTTGGTGTGGCCCTTCTTGCTTCATCTTAGCTTGCTTGCATATCATCCTCTTTCTTGAATCCCATGAATGGGATTCCCAATGAGACACCTGCTTAGGTTCAGGAATCTTCTTTTGAATATTCCATCATAGGATCTTAAAGAACCTTGCCTTGCAAATGTTACTTTTCTTTTGATGGTGGAGGTGTTCTAAGATTCTTAATCATGATCAATTTTTCTTTCATCGTGGATGAGGTCCTATACTAGATATTCTTCTTATACATGAATATTTTGAGTTATATCTTCCATGCTCCTATATTCTAGAAAATATTTCTACCCATGTATTTTGTTCTAATTATAACTGCTACATCTTCATGAGTATCTAGAACTCTATGTATATCATACTTATAGATTCTAGAGGATGTTTCTAAGCATGTAATTTTATTCTATTCCTACATGCTCTTATCCTACTCAAAACCTTGAAAGAAGAAAAGAATTTGAACTAGCCATGGTAGAGATCCAAAGGATCTTCCTTCTTTTACTTCTTTTCTTCTTCTTTCACCTCTTGAGTCATGTGAGATTCTTCCCTCTTTATTTTGTTGTTGTTTTCCTTCTTAAGCTTAGGAAAATTCCTTTTGTAGTGTCCATATTCTTGACATCCAAAACATTGGATTTTGGACATGTCTTTGTTGTTTGTTCTTCGTAGACCAAATTTTCCAAATTTACCTCTTTTCTTGGCCATGCTAACAAATGCTTGCTCCTTTGATCCCATATCTTCTTTTGCTTTGAGTTTGGTTTCCTTTGTCCTACATAGAGACCACATTCGTGAGATTAATTTCTTCCTTCTTGGCACATATGCTTGATGTGAAGTTTCCCCAATCCTCAAGTAGATCATTGAGTACCACAATTGTCATTTCTCTATCAGAAAAGACTTCCCCAAGCTCTTGAAGTTGATCTCTCATTTCAAATATTTTCATGAAGTAGGGAGTTATTCCTTCCTTTTTTATCTTCATATTATATAATTCATTCCCCAGAGATATTACTTCTCCGGTTTTGGATACCGATAATAGCTCTACTAGCTTGTCATAAATTTATTTCAATGTCTCAAATTTGGAGACATAGGGAATGAGAGAGTCTTTGATTGATTCTATCAAAACCCGTTGAGCTCTTATTTCATCCTTATTGTACTTCGCTAAGCCTTGAGTTTGTTCCTTAGCAGGGATAGTGATATTCCCTTTGACATGATCTAGGAGTTCATTCTCCTTGAGAAGTAGATCGGTCCTCTTCTTTGATGCAAGAAATTTATTCGTACCTACCAATTTATTGTTTTCCTTGCAAAAAGACAATGATGTATATTTAGAAGGGGACATGTACTTACTTGATAGATTTTGAGAAGTAGTGGATTTTCTTTCCCCTTGAAGACTTAATGGCTTGTCTACCTAGGATCTTGATGTTCTTCAAGTTTCCTTCTTCAAGTGGACTTGCTTGATGACTTGTAGCTTGATGTAGGTCTTTCTTCAATCTGCTCTTCTTTGTAGGTGCCTTTATGTAAGGCTTTTCTTCTATCTTTGTATAATTCCTTGATGAATTATGGATTGTATACATTATTGTCCTTGATGTGATAGAGACTTCTTGGCTTGATGCTTCAACTTTGTAGATGTCCTTCCTTGATGAGTGTTCTTGAGATGCCCTTTCCTTGATGTGCCACCTTAGCTTTGATTCCATGTTGAAGAATCTAGGGCAAAGTAGTCTAGTATGATTCTTCGTTACTTGATAACAATTTGTGGAGTATTTTTACTTTTATTTATTAGCTTATTATTGTTCTTATTATTATTAATGTATATGTGTGTACTTCATCAAACTGCTACCAAAACATAAGAACAAGAACACAAGATGTTGGCTCTCTACCAAGGACAAAACTTCTCTTATCTTTAGAGTGAAACCATTTAGTGAATTTCTCTTATTGAAGCTTCTATTGATCAATGCCAATCCCTGGACCCCTGACAAAGAGATCCTCCAAGCAAAGTAAAGCCCTTTCTCATTTCTGCACTTTGTTCCCTGGCACTTCCTTCTTCCAACACTTTTTTTCCTGGCACTTCATCCTCCTCCTTTTGGAACTTTGTTCTTCTTTCAACTTGTTAGTAAAACTTGTTGCACTTTCTCTAGAGGAGAAACCTTTGATGATACCCTTTTCCTATGATGGTTCCTTTCTTCTCTTCACCAATCAACTAACTTCTATGACTGTAATGGGAGGGTTGATATGATAGCAGGGACAACTTATTTACCTTCGTATGTGTGGTTGTTTTATTTGTGATGTAGACCTCTTCCTTCTTCACTTGAAAGAGCTCCTTCTATGCTTGAGTGAGGGGCCTTATAGGCTTGCTTAGATTGCCCAACCAATGATTCTATGTGAATGTGATGATAGTGTTGTAATGACCACAGGAAGAGGCTCTATTTCTCGCATGTGTGACTATTTTCTACCCTAGAAAAAAGTCCTTTCAACTTTGACCTAGACTTCTCCTTGTACGTTGCACTAGAGGCTCCTTTTCTTGTCACTTGATCACCCTTTTTCTTCCTCGTTTTCTGCGCTAATTTCAGAGATATGAATGTGTTGTATTGGAGTGGTGTAATGACCCTTATATATAGGTGTTTACTTCTTCTTTTAGACTGACTTGAGGTTGACTAGATGACTTGAGGCCAAATTGACTTTTATGCTTTGGATTTCTTCCTTTTAGGATGTCATTGCTTGGAGGAGACTTTGCTTGGAGGTATCCTCTTGACCATAATACATACACATACAAGGTGTAACATACCCTCAAGGCCTTTAACATTTCCTTTTGATTATTTGACTCACCTATAACACTTTAACTAGTGTTATACCTATTTCAATGAACAAGAAACTCATTGACATATACTATAAAAATAAGATTTATTTTCTTGAATAAATACAAATATGAAAAGTACATTTATGAAGTCTGAACCTAGTTACATTTCCTTCAAGATGCCAATAAGGGTCTTATAAACATGATTTTGGCTTCTTTGACTCATGACAATAAATCCTAAGACCTAACAAACCTTAGAAGCATGAAGAACATGATTTTACCTAGAATACCATCAATAATGAGCATGAAACTCATGCTTTAATAATAATAACTTTTTATTTTCCTCTTTTGTTTGTTACATAAGATACATATTGAAATAAGTACAATAGCAATTATCAAGGCCAAAACTAGTTACATTTCCAACACTCCCTCTTAAATAATGAGGTATTCATAATTGTAAAACCTATACAACATCATTTTCAAATAGAAGAGTTCTCATAAGAAGGGTCCAATTGATAAGCCAACTGTAAGCATCATCGTTATGACCAAAATTGTCTCTGAGGCCTAACTAGACAAGCTCTACTTCATTCAAGAGCATTATGGTGGGAGGATTTATGTGTGATACTGCACTACCTCTATGTTAATGACGCTGGACCCGCCAACATGTCAGGGGATCTCCCTGGTAACAAGTCTCAATTAGACCTCATATCGTTTGGTGTAGGAGTCCGAGCAATGGGTCGTATAGTACTTCCTTGACTGTAGTTTTGCACAGAGGCAAGTAAGATGTCCCTGGTTGTCGCAAGGGTGTGACAACTACGATGAGTCAAGGAAGGTGCATGAGAGATTCTAACACATGGGGAGTGAGGTGAGTGCGCCCCATGGAAACTTGTAATAGTACTCAGCTTGGAAGGGAACACACGAGCAAAGCTGCGTCACCAGCTGGAAAGCAAGATAGTGAGCAATCCAAAGTGATGTTTAAACCAACAACACATCTGCAACAAGATTCATACAATTGCATATAAAATAGTTCATACACAAATGTGTAACTTAAATAACATACATTTCTACAGCAACTAGAATAGTCCAACTACAATAACAAAATATGCATGAAAACGTGTTGGCTCTATTATATTAAGAAATGTAAGTTCCAGTCATACAATACATCCATGTCCAACCACTAGTCCCAATAATGGAACGTTACAGCCACAACCGCCTGCTCCTCTAAAGAGATATACTAGCTCTGTGCAGTGGAGAAGCCAAGGCGCGTTACAATATTGTCCAAGCTTTATCTAAGAAATTCCTATCAAACCTTGGCTAACCAAAATCCTTTGCAATGAGTTATGAGGGACTATTTATAGCAAAGGGTGGGGTGACCCTTGACATTCCCCTTTGCGACAGTTCATCTAACCTCATGACTCTTCATCTACTCTATGACTGCTACATCCAACTATTGACACTTGAACTTACACTTGACAAGACGTTATATTACAATGCACATGTACCCATGTGAGACAAAATGGCTTGAGAAAGACATGAAAGACATCACTAATGACTTGGACAACCATGGGAAGTCCATCTCTTTGACATCCTCACGATGATTGACAGTAGCAAACTGATGCCAATATCGGTAGTCTGCGATGGCGTCTATGTACTCCAAAGTGACATCTTTCTCAAACCTGACTCATGCCTCCATAGCATTTGGGTACACTGCTTAGGCTCCTCTGTCCAACTCGCCTGAAAGAATGCGCATCATTGTCTTTAGTGCGTCTGGACCCGCAACATACTTGTTCTTGATGTCTGCGCTGATTAGCAAGTATGGGCTAGTGGCTATGTGCATCAACTTGTCAAGGTACGAGTCAAGACCTAGCTAGACTTGTGCCTTTGTCTTCAAATGGGTGAGAGTCCCAATAGATGGGATCACATGTGTGTGCACCACAACATCCATACTCTTGAATACACATGCATGGGAAGCCTGTAGACTAGTGATGAGCTGCGGGAGCTCTTCATAGTCCCGTATTTGACTCGGATGCGTGCCTTTAGCTCGACCTCTCTACGCTTCATCATCTTAGGTAATTGAAACGGGGTTCCCTTGTATCTCACCATCCATGTTTGCATGTAATCGACATTGGCATGCATGTTCGACACGATACGTGCTTTTCTAGCACATCGTTGCTGCCATCCGTTGAGCTGGACCACTTCCTTATGCACGGTACCAAACTTGGAATACAATGCTCGCATGATTGTGTCAAGGGACAATAGTACATCTAGTATTTCCTTCTCCAATTTTGCTCGGGCGCATGTTGTAACCAATTCTCCTCCTTGGTTGGCCATCTTTAGCTCCTTTGCATTCGCCCGTTCTCAACGATCAGAAAGTGAACACTCAAGCTAGTGGATATGGCATATTCTCGGGTAGCATCGGCCAATGCTATTAGATATTTACGCATGTTAGACATGATCACTCATTCCTCATACTACGCAGGATATGTATGATCTTCCAGAGTCAACACCCTGCGAGATTGCACAACTCTATGTTGAGACTCATTGAATGAGATGTTTTGCATCTCTCCTTCTAGCTGATCTCCAAGGATCTCAGTGTCTCCTTAGTCGCTTGGGACTTTCTTGCCTTCTGGATGCAGTGAAGATGGTGGATTGACCTCTTTGTGGCGGGGCATGAGGTTGGTGTCTTGCTCTAATTCCTACTGCTCCATATCTGTATCCATTTGTTCAAGTGCTCCCTCTATCTCCTGAGCAATGTCTTGCTCCTACAATAGCTCCCTTATTTTCCTAATACCGATTGTACTGATGATTCCACTACCTATGGGTGTTGTTTCATCCGTCTACACAAGTTGTGCCCCCTGGTGTACCTATTCTTGTTGTCCTTCCCTCTCCTATTTTCAAAGATCTTGTTCCTTCCAGAGTTGCTCATTCAACTCATCCAACTCCTTCTTGGTTTCCTCAATTCTCCATTTCTCTCTCTGCCTTTGCGCATTTCACTTGTTGCGATGTTGCCTCTTTTCCTCTATAGCCATAGTTTCTTTCTCCACAAGTGGATCTTCTCAGAACTTACATCTTTTCTCTTCCTCCATGTGATCGACAATCTTGATCTTGCCCTTGTCACGCACCGGTATGTTCACCTCTGCTGCTGCTAATGCTTCTGGTGCTCCCCCAAATGCTGCTTCACGTTGCTTAACTAACCATTCTTCTGCAGTATCTTCATCTTGTAGACATGGTTGGGGGTCATCTTGAATTTAGCCGGCTCCTTCACCCAGTTCTTCAAAATGTCTCTAGAGTTGGCATTGTTGCTAGGTAAGCTAAAGGGAGTCTCCATGATAGTCATAGGCTTCGACATTTGATACATCTCATCATAATCCTGTGCCATGAAGGTAGAAATCTTTGTCCTGTTGAAACTACTCAATGTCATCGTCTCAAGATTAGTGTGCGAGACGATCCAATGTATCATGTCTACACATGGGAACACGGGATACCTACATGCAATCTAGGACAAGCTGGACTTATGCATGTTCACATACACCTGGCAGTTTTTGAGATCTTCCCCAAATGTGCCAGTAAATGCATCATTGACATCTTTCCAGTTCATCTTGATGTCCTTCTCTAGAATCATCTTGGTATCTTCATATATTGGTAGACTTGCGGACACTCGCTCAACTGCTACTCTAGTTGCACTTCCGTCAATTTCCTTTAATCCTGCTCTCTTGGAGGCCATTGATCCCGAACTCTAAAAAGGAATACGAACACCTGCTAGATCTAGAGACAAAGCAACATTCATGGCAAGAAATATGTCAATGAAAACCAAAGAAAACTTGAGGAAATACATGCAACATACCTAGGGTTTTATTGGAAAGTATTGCATAATTTCTTTTGGGAGGCTGGATGACTGGTTGCCAAAACTATGCAAAAGGCAATCTAGGTTGTCTGAGGAGGCTGTCTAATTACTGGAATTGCACAATGTGTAATCTAGGCTGGCTGACTGGCTACTGGAATTGCTCAATGTGAAATTTCAGCTAGCAATGGTTGCAGGCCCAGTGACTACATTATGCAATTTTTCTAGGCTAGCAGTCACTATCCCACAGAATTGCACCATGCAAGCCTGAAGGAAAGGTCATGGGTAGAAATGCACATTTCCTGAGAGGAATACAAAGCCCTCCTTCTCAGGATTGTGCAATGTTGTCTTGGTGGGGCAGAGTCCAAGACAAGGCTTCCCAAACCCGCCAATGGGCAACTGAAAGCAAATGTGATGGTGAATGCATGGCGATATTAAGTGTAAGCAGAAGCAAATGATCATGCATGAAAACAGTGAATGAAAGATTCAAAAAACAGAACAACATGCATGTGGGTGAAGCGGGTCGTCGAATCAACGGTCATTCGTGCAAAATAGTTTCATGCATGCCACTACAGTGAGATGCTAACAAAAATTGAAATGGTGCTAGTACAATCTAGTATGCATGTAAATGACAACAAGCATTCAAATAAATCAAGAAAACAACACTCACACAAGTGAAAACACAAAAAGTGACAATAATGCTACAAAAGACAAGTTAAGACCACTTACTTGTGAATAGCTACGCTGGATGTGTCTAAGAGTCCTAAATATGTTGTGGGATGTTAGAGCTCCAAGATCGATGTGAAGAAATGAGCCCTAAAGCATCAAATAAATAAGCTTGAAGCTCATGACGCACATGCCACAAATCTAGGAAAAAGCGACACTTGGAGGAAATATTCTAAAGATGATCTTTGCATGTAACATCCATCTGCTAAAAATAGCTCCCTAAAATCTAGGGATTCTTATTGCATGTTTCTTTTTCTATTCCGAGAAAAAATAGCCCATTCATGCAAGTCAAGTTTTCTTGGTCCCAAGTGGAATCGGTCAACTTAACTGCACATGCAACAATTTTCTCAATTGCTTGGGAAAAATGTGCATTTCTCAGAGGGATCTAGGTTGGCTCTCCAGGAGATTTGTGCAATTTCTGGGCAGAGCAGCTGACTGCTACCCAGGATTGTGCAATTCCTGGGCTAAGCAACCCTACTGGGAGGAATTACACAATTTTTTGGATGAAGCTTGACTAGCAGATTTACACAATTCTGGAGCCCAGTAGGCTGCTAGAAAGAATTAAGCAATTTTTGGAGGGAACTGCCTAGCCTGCAGCTAGACCAAGTCTAGAGAAATAGCATGTGAGGGGAACATAACAAGCTTTGATGGAGGCTATATTTTGTAAGGAAATCACATGAAGCTTGTGTACTTGATGAAGTAAGACACACTACTGTGAAAAGGTTGGTAGTGTTGGGCATGGAATCCCCCCACAACATGTTTTGTGGCTCAAAGCCCAAGTATTGATTACTATTGTTGTAAAGACTCCGCGAATTGCGGGCACGAAGAACAAATTGTGTGTTCGAGTCATAGGGTTGTCCGCCCTAAGTTTTGAAGGTAGTTTCGGTCTACCCATGGTCCGCGAACCATGGGATTGTATAAATAGAGCGAGGCTCTAAGTTGTAAAGTAATGAAGGAATGGAGTCTAGAAGATAAAAAGCGTAGAGAGAAAGTCTAAGTGCTTTTAGATCATAGTAGTAGGAAGAGACTCTGTAGCTGAGTACACAGAGGCCTAGTAGAGTCTATAGCTGAGTGCACGCCTGTAGCTGAGTGCACAGGGTAGAGTCAGGTATGTAACCAAGGAAAGAGATAATAAAGAGAAGTTTGATTCCAAATATTGTGTATCTATTTTGAGTTATTATATGGTTGATATCTTTTGCAATTGTATTGTTTTATTTATCGTGCGCACTTATGTGAATGATGAACATTGTTAAGTATAACTAAACATGTATAGATAAGCTAAGTGATCAACTAATATCAGGTGATAACGCGGATCGAGCCCGAGTAGGGCTGCGCAAAGGCAGCATCGTAGGCTGCGAGGTAATAATAGGTCCGTGTAGCGACATGCACACAAGGTCAAACTGCGAACCACCGAAAATCATCAAACATCCCTAGGGTGCAGAAACCGGGTTCTGACACCCTCCCATACTACTTCGGGTGAGACCTCAATTCATGCTCCGCAAGTTGTTGCCGAAAGGGACAGTAGTACCAGGATTTGTTTGGCTAAATCATCTCCGAACCTGGGTCAAGCCCCTAGAGGCCAACAAATGGTTCCGTTGCTAGGACTGGGATCTGCATAAGGGATGTCTGATGTCATGTCACTGGAATCCAACAAAGAAAGAAATTGAAGGGTGGTTGGACAAGAAGATTAATGAGTTCGTAGTGCAGGAAAACAGGAATCCACGAGTATCTAAGGAACAGTGTTTGGAGCGCTACTTATATACAGAAATCCATGAAATTTTCTTTGCATCCTTTCCTTCTGAGCTGTATGAGTGGATTGTGAAGCTAGTAGACAGATAGGGTAGGTGTAGGCTCAATAAACCAATCATGTGGACTCCAGAATTTGTGTGCAGACTAGAAGCATCAAAAGATAAGATCGCGCGAGCTATGGACCATTGCATCAATCGAATTATAGGAGGATTTATCATTGATCTCGCGGTAGATATGACCGTCAGCTACAATGTAAGTATAATAAATCTTCGAACACTTGGACTGAGATGTTATTGTGTGAAAAGAGGGTTATATGAATAAATTAATGTTTGGGACTACATGAAGTGGGAAGATCTACAAAAACGGAAGTAGTGAAGAATTAGAAAGTATTCCCTTAATTTCACCCTTGCAGGAAAGTGAGGAAGAGCTCGCAAAAGTTTCTATGAGAAGCGCAGTTAGTCTAATAAGGCAGTGAATTCCATGCTTACCACCTCCACCTACATCGCCACCTGTCTCACCATATTCACCTCCATCTCCACCCACACCACCTCTGCCACAACCACAGTTCAGTATGGCGAGTGCAATCAAACTGTTGGTATTTAGAGGAGTAGGTAATGAAGATCTAGACCAATTCTAGTTCGTGGTAAGGTTGGTATGGGAAGCACAAGGAGTCGTAGATGACAATATAAAGAAGGCTACACTGGTAAGCATGTTGCAGGATCGCGCATTAACATGGTACATTAAGCACTCTAATGACCATCCAAATGTAGGAATTGTAGAAATCCAGGCCGCGCTGAACAAGGAATTTAGTAGGCCAAGGTCAGAGACACAATCAATTATCGGGTTTAAGGAGATCGCGATGCTCCCAGGCGAGACCCCTTAGGATCTAGACCAGAGAATGAAGAGTATGATTCGTGAAGCCAACATGACTTTGACGGATGGAAAACACCACGCATGGTTTGTAGCATCGTTAACACTGCATTTGCAGACAGCGCTGTCACAGAAAAGCTTTCCACCCAAGCTAAAGCTTTGGAGATGGAAATGAGATTGCATGAGACCCCTATACAAGATCCTGGTCTGGGAGTCCAACAAATCCACGTGCAATTGCAAAATTTGTGTCTGGAAATGCAGAGTTTGAAACAGGATATGACACCTCAACCAAAAGTGTGCGAGGAGGTATGGTGCATAAAATGCAAAATCCAGGGGCATGACGAGGAGCATTGTCCAGTCTTGGCAAATTACTTGGCAAGAGGAGGGCCGATGCTACTAATACTGGAGGCAAAAGAAGGATTGAGCGTGATGCCTGCACTATGGTGCGCGATTTGTCAAATAGGAGGAAAACACACTACGAATAATTGTCATCTATTGCAAAAGTATACACACACATCCCAACAATTGTTTTGTAATTTTTGTAGGTTGGTAAGCATGATGAATGCACCTGCAAAAGCTATGAACTCATGATGGATCGAACTCCTACCTACATAGTACAGACTGAAACACGAGCCCTCGATCCAAATGCAAGAATGGCACGCACTAGATTTTAGTGGCGCGGACAAGGTCGAGGTGGAATGGGACCAGAAAGGGGTCACAGACAACTAATTTGTTACAATTGCAGAGGGCCAAGACATTATGCCCCCGATTGTACAAATCCTACAAGAACACCATGTTTGTACCTTACTCAGTTTGATCATGAGGAAGAAGATTTCCCTACATTGATAGTGAGGCTGCGCAAAAAAGGGGTACTCCAGCCTCCCTCGACTCAGAATTTGTAAACGATGAGGTCTGAGTCACGTGAAGAGGACCTAAATGTAAACATAGTGCTCAGAAGCAATATCATGAGGAAGAAGACTGCCCTACATTAATAGTGAGCCTATGCAAAAAAGGGGTACTCCAGCCTCCCCCAACTCAGAATTTGTAAATGATGAGGTCTGAGTCGCGCGAAGAGGACCTAAATGTAAGCAGTAAGAAGAAAGTGTGTGGGTTCGCAAGGCTCCTACAAAGGAACCTGAATTTGATTTGGAGCATGCGAAGGAGACATTCATGGAAGTTAATAAGAGCTTCCCAGAGACCTCCACTTTAGGTAGTAAGGATCAACTAGAGCCAGATATGGATGCTTCAATGCTCACTACCTTTCTGGAGACATGCATGAAACTACTACATGAAAGCAAGGCTATAAAATTATTACATGAACTTATCACTAGGTGCGTCAGGAGAACCACGCGTGGTCCAGAAACTTGGAAAGCATGCATTGCGCATAGGAAGGGAAGTGAGATTGTCTGTGAAAATTGGAGAGTATGAAATGGATTAGGTAATTTTGGAACTAGGATCGGACGCAAATGTACTGTTGAAACAAAAATGGGAACGCATGGGCAAACCCACACTACAATGATCTCCTATCCAATTACGAATGGTGAACCAGCAGAAGATCTTACCTAGGGGAAGATTGCAAGGAGTAACTGTGGATATTGAAGGTGCAAGCGCGCTGGAAAATTTTGAAGTGATAGAGATTTTCAATGACAACAATCCCTATCCTACACTACTAGGAATATATTGGGCCACCGATATGAACGGAGTAATAAATATGAAGACGCAAAAAATGATTTTTGAGAAAAAATCACTATGCGTAGTGGTGCCTTTAGACCCTGCGAAAGGAGCGTGCTACACAGAAACAGTGCATGACGACGAGAGAGAAGACGAGTTAGATTTTATCTAAAAAATAACTACTTGGGAACAAGATTGGGTGAATCCTACAACCAACGGCCGGATTTTGTGGGAGCACAAAAGCTCCTGCACATCAAATATCGATGAGGAAATAGAACGATGGCAGAACTGGTTACACGAGGTAACCACGCCCAATTGCAACATGATGGTAAGATCATTGCATTGCGTGAAAACAGAGGTAAGGGATCTGCCTATGTATGATAGGTTGACAACGGTGGATGAATTCTCGAACAAATTTGAAAGCACAGTGCCAGAACAGTAGTGATTCAATGCTCTGAAATGGGCACTACGCGCGATGCCCACAAGGTGGTGGGGTACACATCAGAGAAGTTTTGAGGATTGGTGTGGATGCAGAAGGATGGTGTGCCTACGATTTGGGAAACCCCATATGTGGCTAGCAAAAAAATATGATGGACAGGATGATCCACGTACACACCTTGCGAAATGGACCAAGTTCTACAGGGAAGAGCCACAACCTGAATGGGTACACTTGTTCTATCATACCCTCGATGTCATACCCATGAATTGGTATACTGAGATGGAGCTCTGCCATGGTACGAGCGAATGGGATATCTTGCATGAGGGATTTCTATTAACTTTCACATTTGAAGATCATTGGTGGGATACTATTGACGATGCGCTACATGCAGTAAAAGCAGCTATCTTCAAAATACCCCCGGAACCAATGGAGGTACTTCAGCCAGAATGGGCGACACTGTTGAGCTGTGCACTGAGTGTTATAATGTAAATGTTGAGGAGGATGATGAGGACCCACGAAATATTAACATTCCAAAAACGGAAGGTTGTCGCAAGGTTCGAGGACCATCGATTGAGGATCCTGACATCCCCGCACTACTAAAAATGAAGCAGGTAAACATTGGAACAGAGGCGGAGCCAAAGTACGCAATGCTTGGGGACTATTGGGATGATGCCATGGTGGATAAGGTTGCTGATTTACTCTGTGAATATCAAGACTTGTTCCCGACCAAAATTATGGACATAAAAGGGATCATTGGCGATTTAGGGATGATGAAGATCACTCTGAAACCCAACGAGAAGCCGGTTAAGCAGCAGCCTTACCTCTTGAATCCAAAATATAAGTAAAAGGTCCACGAAGAATTAGACAAAATGCTCGCAGCCAGAATTATTGAGCCAGTGGAAGAATCTGACTGGGTGAGTCCTATGGTAGTGTAGGAGAAAAAGCAAAAGAGAGAAATAAGAATATGTGTGGACCTCATGAAGCTGAACAACGCTTGTGTACATGATCCATTCCCGACACTGTTCACAGATGAAGTACTGGAGGATGTTGGTAGTCAAGAAGCATACTCATTCACGGATGGGTTCTCAGGGTGCCATCAAATCAAGATCACGTCGAAAGACAGGAGCAAAATGACCTTCGGAACAGAATGGGGCTGCTTTCAAGAAACCGTTATGCCGTTTGGACTGAAGAATGCCCTAGCTATCTTCTCATCCGTCATTGTGGCTGCATTCAAAGAATACATCAACAAGTTATTGGAGTTCTATCTGGATGGTTGGACCGTCTTTCGATTAGTTAAGCACCACGTAGCAATCTTATGCTTGATGCTGGATACTTGTCGTCGAAACCAGATTGCACTGAACCTCAAGAAGTGCACATTCCACGTTCCCTTTGGAAACCTACTAGGACATGTGGTCTGCAAGCAAGGACTGATGGTGAACCCTACGAATATTACTGTTATTTTAAATTTGGAAGCACCACGAAGTATTAAACAACTATGCACTACCTTGGGACACACTGGATAATATAGGAAGTTCATCAAAAGTTATGCCCAAACAATAGCACCGATGGAAAAGCTATTGAAAAAGGATGTTACATATTGCTAGAATGATGATTGCATGAAGAGTTTGGATGTCCTAAAGGGGAAACTAGCCTCCACTCCAATCCTGGTCTTCCCAAAATGGGATGTGGAGTTTCATGTACATGTTGATGCGTCGTGTATTGCGTTGGGAGCAGTACTCACATAGGAGGGTGCAGAGGGCGTGGATCACCCGATCGTGTTTGCAAGTCAGAGATTGTCCAAATCCAAAAAGAGCTATTCCATCACCGAGCGTGAGGGCTTAGCAGTGATGTGCACACTCCAAAAATATTGACACTATTTACTCAAAGGACATTTCAAGATGTATACCAACCATTTCGGGTTGAAATACCTAGTCAATAAGCCTGTGTTGGGGGGGCACATATGCAGATGGCTCTTATTGTTCCAAGAATATTATTTTGAGGTCATAGTCAAACTTGGACACCTAACGCAGGACCATATCACTTGTCGCGAATTGAGATGAGTGAGGAACCCACTAATTTCAAGGAGGGCCTACCTGATGTACAACTCTTTGTGGTGCATGTTGCGGAAGGGCACTTCGAAGATATAATCCATTTTCTGAAAACAGGGATTGCGCTCAAGGAATACTCTGTCCAACAGAAGAAGGAATTGTTGGTGCATGCGACAGATTTTTCTGTCATCACGGGGCACCTATACAAAATCGGAAATGATGAGATATTGCGAAGATATGTACTTGAATTTGAATGAAGCCAGATCCTCTCAAAAACACATGGGCGTGCTACAGGAGGACACTATGCAGGACGCACAACCACACAGAAGATTCTTTGTGTAGGGTTATGGTGGCCATCCCTACACTAGGATTCGAAAGCGCACTGTAAAGCCTACGATATCTGTCAAAGGACTGGAAAACCATCGTGGAGGGATGAGATGTCGTTAAATCCACAAATGACACTACAACTATTTAAAAAATGGCCAATCGACTTTGTGGGACCAATCAAACCTCAGGAAAAGATGGGCACATGCTACATCATCATCATGACGGAGTACCTGACATGATTGGCAGAAGCGCAGCCAGTCAAATACTGCACGGCTGCTACGGCTGGGAAGTTTTTGTTCAAAAACGTGTTGACCCAATTTGGCTGTCCAAAAATCTTAATGAGTGATCACGGAACACATTTCCTGAATGAAACCATCAGCGTGTTCACAGAAGAGTTCTAGGTATATCGTCATAAAAATACACCGTACCACCCACAAGCTAATGGGACAGTAGATGCATTCAACAAAATACTGGAGACTACGCTGACCAAAGTGTGCAAGGCGCAACGAAACGATTGGGACCTACACGTATCTACCATGCTATGGGCTTACAGGACAACGTGTAAGAAACTGATGGGACAAACACCTTTCTGTTTATTTTATGCCGTGGAAGTTGTCATGCCGATGGAATATATCATACCTAGTCTGCGAATAGTAGAATTCACAAGGATGACGAACCGTGAAGCTCTGGAGGAAAGGCTTGTGCAATTAGAAGAACTCGAAGAAGAACTATTTTTGGCTGGATTTCATCAATAGGTACAAAAATAGCATGAAAAAGCCTGGCACGACTGCCATATCAAGTTGTGCACCTTCAAGGTAAACAACTTAGTGTTGCTATATGAAAATAAGTTTGAAAAATTTCTGGGAAAATTCAAAATGCACTGGGGTTGGGATCATACATGGTTAAGGAGGTCATAGACAGAGGTGCATCCAGTTAATCAAACTAAATGGAAAACCCTTTCGAGGCAAAGTAAATGGCAGTCGCTTGAAGCCCTACATGAGTGGGCTGGCTACCTAACTAACTGGCCAAAGCATAGTCTTCACAACCTAAGGAGTCAGACAAGGGCGCAGGACTATAAACATATGCAATGGATGCTGGTACAGATATAAGGACAAAATTCAAACATGGAGGAACAAATGCAGTAGGTCTAGCAAGTAGCAGCTTAGTGTGTGGCAGACATCAGCACCGTATGGGAACAGTTGGAGGGACTCTGCACCAAGATCACCGCTCCGACAGAGTGACTCGAGGGTGAGTCACAATGTTTGTGTTGGGGGCCTATTGGGTATGGAATCCCCTCACAGCGTGTTTTCAGGCTCAAAGCCCAAGTTTTGAGTACTATTGTTGTAAAGACTCCACAAATTGTTGGCGCGAAGCGCAAATTGTATGTTAGAGTAATAAGTTTGTCCACCATAAGTTTTGAAGGTAGTGTCGGCCTACCCATGGTCCACGAACCATGGGATTGTATAAATAGAGCAAGGTTCTAAATTGTGAAGTAGTGAAGGAATGGAGTCTAGAAGATAGCAAGTTAGAGAGAAAGTCTAAGTGTTTTTGGGTCGTAGTAGTAGGAAGAGGCTCTGCAACTGAGTGCGTGGACCCCTGCAGTTGAGTGCACAAGGTAGAGTTGGGTCTATAACTAGGGAAAGAGATAATAAAGAGAAGTTTGACTCCAAATCTTGTGTATTTGTTTTGAGTTATTATATGGTTGATATCTTTTACAATTGTACTGTTTTATTTATCGCGCGCACTTATATGAATGATGAACACTGTTATGTATAACTAAACACGTACAGATAAGCTAAGTGATCAACTAATATCGGGTGATAACATGGATCGAGCCCCAAGTAGGGCTGTGCGAAGGCAACATCGCAAGCTGTGAGGTACTGATAGGTGCGTGTAGCGACGTGCACGTAGGGTCAAACCATGAACCACCGAAAATCATTAGACATCCCTAGGGTGCGGAAACCTAGTTCTATCACCCTCCCATACTACTATGGGTGAGATCTCAATCCGCGTTCCATGGGATATTTCCGAAAGGGCCAGTAGTACTGGGAATTATTTGGCTAAATCATCTCCAAACCTAGGTCAGGCTCCTACAAGCCAACAAGTAGGGAGACTCCAAAACGAAGCTAAGGCAAAATTTTGGAGGGTGGTTGTAGCCGCTACAACACTTGGCAACACATTGGTATAATTCCAGCTCCCTAATGGACCTTGTTCATGAAAAGTAAGTCTAACACCTCCGGAAGTATTGTTTAGTTCTCAGTTCTTCTTGGTTTCACACTAGACGATTGTAAGATGTAGCATTTTCCAGGCTCTTGGTCGATTGACACACATTCCAAGCCAAGGCAACATAGTTGTTTTGATTGGGATTGAGGGGTATATTGGTGCATAAGCAGTATAGTCGTCAGAGTCTTAGTTCCATCTCTGGTGTTGCTTTGCTGCCAGCAGGCCTAGAAAATACCCCAATGGAGTCACACAGGTACTGTTAACACCCAGGTTGTTCCCTATGACTCCCAAGGGAATACGGCCGGGGTAACCACTAACCAAGCTTTGGAATATAGGTCCTAGCCTACCTATAATCAAAGAGGGATCTCTCTTTAAGTTTTGGCTCTGTTTTGTGAAGATTTTAGGCTAGCTATAAGTTTTAGTTTTTGTTTTGAGACTTTGGTTGTGAACTGTTGTTGCGAGAAGGGCATGAAATGTGTAAAAGATGCTAGTCCATTGGGCATATGGAGTCAGAAATCTGAGACAATCCTGGTGCCTGTGATGGAGAAAGTTTTACTGCAAGGCTAGATGGCTATTCTTAATATAAATTTCTGATTAGTGAGTGAAACAATGGGAAATGGAATTACAGACAGTGTGATAACAATTTGAACACAATTTCTACTTAGTAGCATACATGAATTACTAAATAGTAACTGTGAAATATTCAGGGTTTATTGGAGCAGTTAAGAATTCCAATTAAACAGCTAAAGTCATAGAAAACATTTATAGCAAAGACAGATTGAGATCAGGGTGTCTCCATGGACAAATCCTGAGCAATTCTTTTTCTTTCTTCCTAGATTTAGAACACATATAAGAGATGTGAGGTTAAACAAATAACAAAACATTGACAGAGATAGAGAACACTTATTCTATTAAGCCATGGCACTAGAATCCTGTAGCATTCAATGGTTCCAAGACAGCATGCATCAGTAAGACCCAATTCCTGTAACTCCAAGCTTTATTTATATCATCCTTTTAGAAATTACAGCCGAGTTCTCCTTTCTTCACCAGAAAACAACAACCACCACCCTGCAAGCTTATGCGAGGGGGAATATATACAATCGGTTTTACAAAATATCTGAACGCTGAGTCATTTGATAGATTAAATACGCTCACCAACTTTACAAAATAGCAGATAAGGAAGTTATTGCTACCCTAAATGTAAGATAAATAGTCTTTAATTATGTCAGAACTCTTCTTGACCTTTCTGAGTCGGTTGAGCATTCTGCATTAATGTTGAATGATGTGTGTTTATACTTTGTCATGTTGTAGCTTTCTCAACCCTGTTACCTGTAGCTGTCAGTGTTGCTTTTAGTGGCCGAATCTTCCTGCTAAGTTGGTTCATTCCACTTTTCTCTAGTCATAGTGTATGCATCATATTTTCTGAATATGATGACTTATGTTTTTTGATGACAAAAAGTTTGATGAAAACCTCCTGTTTACAGTAATAACTGTATCATTCTAGTCCACCACTCCTGTGTAGGCAATTGATGCCTCAAAATTGCATCTAAGGTTTCATCTGCCTCTGTGTATTTGTAGAAGTTTGGAGGCACTTCAAACAAATGTTTGATCTCATTCATAATAAAAAATAAGTTCTCTATTCTGTCATAGAGACTTTGCCCAGATGCTGGCCCTATTACCTCTGAAGTACTTGATCCTTGACTGATCTGATTGGTGGCAAATGTGTTCACCCTTTTTGCATAAATCTCATGTGATAGCAGTCTCCCTGCACTGTTCAGCAAGCTAGGAAGACCTCTGCCCTGTAATTCTGCAAACTTGTCCATGAATCTGTTGACTTCTGTTTGCATGTCCTAGCTTCTTCTATCCAATGTCTGCACCAGGCTTTTCAATGTGAGGACCCTCTTTATCAGCTGGATGGTTTCAGTTCTGTTGGAGATTCCTATTGCTGCCAGCTGAGGACCTATCCGGTTATTAAGCACATTGATCATTCTGTTGGCTATCTCAGGCATACTGCCTAGAGATGCCCTTGCTCTATGGATTTCCTTCTGTGCTTTGCCTATGAGCTCCATTTACTCATGGATAGTCTCAATGTATTTCCACTGATCCGTTATTGATTGGCCAATGTGGGTCCACAAAACTGTCTTGACCTCAGCCACCACTTTGTCAAGGGTGAGCTCTTTCTCCAGCTCC
Organism: Pinus taeda; assembly: GCA_000404065.3. Lineage (NCBI taxonomy): Eukaryota > Viridiplantae > Streptophyta > Pinopsida > Pinales > Pinaceae > Pinus > Pinus taeda. The sequence goes on from APFE030399734.1 coordinate 55,075, forward strand.
TTTATCTTTTCTTTGAGTGCTTTTATTTCTCTCCCTTTTTCAGCTACATTCTGTTTGGATTTGTCATATTTTTCATTTAGCTTAGCCAAATTCTCCTTGGCTTCATTCAGCTCTATCATCTGGGCTTCTAGGACCTTGATTTCACTCATCAATTTCTGCATATCAAGGCTCGGAGCCTGCTCTGAGGTTGGTGTTGGTGCTGATGTTGATGTTGATGAAGTTGTCTGCTCTGTGGGAGGAGCGGTAGTCTGTGGGGCCTCCTCAAGGTTTATGACCTCTGGAGGGGGCTGAGAAGTTTGATCTCCTTCTTTCTGCTGTAGGGCTGCCTGCAATGCAGCCTTTGTCTCCTCCAGCTTCCCTTCTGTTTGCACTAGCTGTTTGTGTAGTGCTACCGGCAATGTTGCTACATCCTGGTCCTGTCTTTGCTGGGCAACCTCTTCTGTTTGAGGGTGAATGGTTGCTGGGAGCTTAATCTTCTTTCTTAGAGCTGCAAGGTCTGCATCTCTTATTTTCAGCAGCGTTTGTACAGCCTTTGGATCCTTTGGGTCATGCCCAAGCTCTATGATTATATCCTCCAAAGACCTGATCCTGTTGTCTTTGGCCTGAGAGGATGCCTTCTCCAACTCAAGTTGGGCAGCTGTATTGTTTAGGATGTTTTCCAACCTGTTTGCCAGTAATGTTTTATCTGGCAGTGTTGAATAGACCATCTCACCCATTTGCTTGTGAAGTTCTATTTGGTCCATAGGGTGGATGTCCTTGGCATGAACCTCAAGGCTGGTTCTTATATAGTCTGCAGCTGACTGTGCCTGCAGCATGGTGGGCATGAAATGACTCATGGTCATTTTCCCTTCTGTTATGTCATAGGCCGACATAAGCCTCTGCTGATTGGTAGGGGCCATCTTAAGCAACTGGTTGTAGATTTGGAGCCTGAGTGGCTCATTTCTCCTTTTAATATCAATGAGTTGTTGCTTGATGCCTGTCCCTGCTCTCCTTTGCTGACTTGAGGAGCTGACCTCTCCTCCAAGGGTTATTTCTTGTTCCTGCTGAAAGGAACTGGCCGATACCTCCATGCTCGGTGGGCCCATGCCCAATGATTTCCCCATAGGCATTTCTTCCTTGGAGAGGGGATTCAATCTCTACCTTTTCTCCCCTTGATTTGTGGATGTGGTGAGGGGAGTCTCCTGCTCTCTATCCCTCTTCTTTCGCTTTTCTTCTTTCTGTGGAGTTTGCAGCACTGAGGCCTCCACTGTCTTTTCTTGCCCAGGAGGCACATTCTCTTGAGCCTGTTGATCAGTAGGTATTGGGGCTTCAGCTGTTTGTTCTGCTGTATTGGCTGCCCCTCTTTTTGCCCTTTTTCTTGTTGTTCTGCCTGGCTTTCTGCTTGTTGTTCTGTCATAGGAGGTGGTTGTTCTTGCTCCATCTGCTTGCCTTTATCCTTGCTTGATTCCTGTTGGGCAGTTCCGGCTGCTTGCTGCTGGGCTGTAGAAGATGAGGCAGCTGCTCCAAGTTGCCTTTGATAGGAAGAGGAAACCTGCCCACAAGTTTCCAAGTCAGCCTCTTTCTCAATATTCTTTGCTTCTCTTTGTAGCATTTTCTCTCTACCAATTGGCTCTCCTAGAGTGCCCTCTTTCCAGCTTAAAGAACTGGCATACTGCTCAATATGAGGTAGTCTCACATGAGCGTAGCCACCCAATTTGTATTTTACCCTCCTGAGGGAAATGAAATGATTAGGGTCATAAGGCACCCATTTGAAACTGGTTTGCAATTTGAGGGTCTCTAGGATCATATCAACTTACTTCCATCCTTCCTCCCTTTTGTTGTATAGAAATGGGCCTAGCTGATTCCTCACTTTTAGTTGCACTTTCTTGTTTTTACTTTGGAAATGGACAAAGTCTGCATTTCCAAACTGCCTAAAATACTCTAGGGAAAAAAGTCTCATAGGGACATATCTTGGCAGCCTATAAGGGTTCAACTCACAGCCATATATTATGATTGCTGCATGGTGTTGGTAAAAGTACCAATCACCAATGCTGTAGGCCTTTGAGAGGTGAAGAATCCTTTGCATCTCCTCTGTCAATCTGGGAG
>APFE030399751.1:0-31211 GCA_000404065.3 Pinus taeda
GGCCCCTATCCTACCTCCCTATCCATTCATGCATCTTCCCTCACTCACCCATCCTCTAAAATCCACTTTTTAAGCATCCTGTAGAAATTTCTGAACATCCTGTAGAAATCTCTGAACATCCTATAGAAATTTCTGAACATCCTGTAGAACCTCTGCAGACTTCCTGTAGAAGCTCACAAACGAGGTTTCTTGATAGCCAAACTTTGTGAAACTCTCTGGAAGTCTGTTAGGGACTCCTTAGACCCTCTCTGAACCTTCCCAACCTTTTCCAAGCATTTCTCCCCCTTGATCCACCCCTACACAGTAAAGAACAGTGAAAGCATATGCATGATGAAACTGACAACTTAATCAAAAGCACAAAAAGATGTTTTCTTAGGACAGAGGTAGTCTAGGCACATGTATTTTACCTTCATAGAAGTAATGGCATCTCTTTCAGTAGATTGCATTCTCATCTTCGCATCAATAGGACTAGCTGGTAGAATTAGGTTTTGCTAGGGTTTGCGCTCTCCTTCAATTTTTCAATCTCTTTTTGCAAATAGATTAGCTTTCTTCGAGTTAGCTTTCATCCATTAATTAAAAATCTTCTTCTAAGAGCTCATAGAAGTTGGCTTAGGCTCCTAGCATACTTGTGTCAGCTTACCAAGTGATAGCTACGACAAGAGCTAGTACTTGTGCATACAACACCATCGCTTCCAAGTTTGTTACGAACTACCGGGTTGATAAAAGTAAAGAAGGGAGTCGCAGGAGTTGCAGCATTATTGCTGCAATACTGGAGCCTGCCACTGCCCCTTTCATAGGTAATGGGGGTTTAGGATGGAAATTCCTCCTCTTTTTCAGTAGGGACATATTCAATGATGATGGGATCCTTTGAATGTGACTGAGGCTTCCCCATGTTTATTCTGGTGCTCTTTCGAGCCTTCAAGTACATAGATGGTTGTCTCTTCCTTTTTCCTTTGGGCTTGGCTGGAGTACTAAGTGCAACAAGAACAGATGCTGCCTCTCTTGCTAGTGTCTCAGGAGACACTTCTTCCTACTTTGCTTCTTCTTCTTCATCTGTTGTTTTTCCTGTTTCTGCTAGTTTTTCTTTTGCTGTTTCTGATTTTGTTTGCTCCTCTGCTTGGTTAGCTTCTGCTTTTCCTGTGGCAACCTTTTTCTGAACTATCTTAGGCTTCTTCCTTTCATTTCTTGGCCTCTTCTTTTTCTCTACTATGGTTTTACCCTTTTTTGCTTTTGATTCTTTCTTCTTCTCTGCTTTAGGCTCATCTTTGGTGGTGTCATGTTTCCCTTTTTCTATCTGGTTTCCTTCTTTTTCTATGTGGGGTTCTTCTTCTTCCATTTGAGTGTTCTTTTCTTCTTCATGGATTCCCTTGTCAGCTTCTCCTTTTTGTTCTTCTTCTTCACTTTCAGACGGACTAAGGTCATAGGTGAGAGTTTTTATATCATCCTCTTTAGTCATGTTTTTGAAAATCTCCCAGGCTATGGGGATTGTGAAAGTGTGGAGGGCATCCTCCACCAGCAATTTAATTAGCCCATGGTGAGCCAATTGGTCTGGAACCCCTGCCTTCAATTTGGTGCTAGATTTTACTAAGGATTGGAGGAGAAATATGGAACACTGGTTTTTCTAGATGTAGGAAGGTCCATATCTGAGTTCATGTAACAGTCTGAAATGGTACTCATAAACTATGTTGTATCTTCCTTCATAGGAGATGTATTTCATAACCTGATAACTGACCTCATCGCATGGGTAAGGTATACTTGTTCTCCTGATTCCATTCTTGTCCTCCACAAGATGTTCATTAGGCTGGGAAAAGGTCTTCTTGGCAACATGACCCAGTGGTTTTTCTTCCTTGCTTTAGGGTAATCCAAGTGGGAGACATATAATCCTGTTGATGAACTCTGGGGTGATTTCTATAGTTAGACCCCTCAAACTGATAGTGGCATGGGTTTTTGAGTGACGTTTTAAAGAAAATATAAATTCCTCTATGACTTCATCATCATACCCATGCAAATTTTCAAGGAAAGGCATCCAATTTTTTCTAGTGAAGAGGGCTACCACTTCTGGATGTTCATGCAGTTCAGTTGAATTCAGAGGCTCCTTCCTCATAAAACCCCCTGTCATGATGTTTCAGATTCTGTTGGAATATCTCAGTCGAAGAGGGAGGCAACAAGTTTTAATCCCGAAAATAGAGGAACTACTGAGGTTTTCTTTCAAGAAACAGGGAGAGTGTTTTTGTGTTCTTTCTTTTTTTTTAAAAACAAATTTCAACTTTTCTTCCTTCCAAAATCCCTTCTCTAGACTCACATTACTTCTTTGTCTGTTTGAGGGAAACAATATCTTAAAAAATAGAGAACATACAGAACTATGTTTTTTCCTTTTTCAAAATAAGCAGATAGCCAATGCAAGTTCACTCTTTACATGCTTGATTTTCTAGAGTTGCATCATTTCTTTACATAGGAGAATACCATGGAGGAGAAGGAGATAATCTTTTAGCGCAAAGAGTAAATGGAGAAACTTTATATATATATTTTTTAAAAACACAGGCAGATTCTGTTGTCACTTTCCTTCCCTTTTCAACTCAATACCTCTCTTGGAATCACACCACCTTTTGTATATATATGGAAATGCAGAGTGGGTTTTACTGAGCCTACCTTTTTCAGCCCGAATTTGTCATGAAATCCATAGTTTTCCTCTGCGGTGCTGCTCACTGGCCTTCCTGTAGAAAGGCTCCTGTAGGACTGTGTTTTTGCTCCTGTAGAGTCCGATAATGCTCCTATAGAGCCCGATAAGCGAAAGGGTTCTGAAAATAACAGAGAGCGATTGTTTTGAGCCTCTGGAGGTGGTAGGTAGGTTGCTACAGTCGAGAGCTCATCGACACAAATGAGAACAAAGGTGGTGAAGGTGATCGACTACAGTGTACTTAAGCTTACGGGAGCGTTCTGCGGTAACGACTTGAGGTGGCAAGAAGGGTACATTACCCTCATTCGGACCATTGGTCCCTACTTTAGTATCATGATGAAATTTTTAGGCCGCCTGCCGCAATTATTTCAATCATTCCCATTAGATTCTGCCACTATCTGTTTTGAGATTTTTTCAAGTTGAATGAACACATGTGCTGATTGCACCCACTAAGTGTTGTTTGAACTGGATGAGGGTGGCCAGTTAGCTAGCCACCAATCTCATTTAATCACAACCATCTCACTTGTCCATGTAGCTTTTAAATTATACCCATGCAACAGAGGAACGGGTTAGTCACTTACCTGTTAGTCAAGAATTGCATGCTACTTGTTACATGCTCAGACTTTGGCGTTCTATAAATGGATTTTTGCTGCTAGCACTCATGGCTTCTGAATTGGTGGCTCGGCTACCTCGTAATGGTGATCTTCAATTAGGATCGGGCTCCTTGTGCATTTTATACATCCGTGGCTACACTGACCCTGCCTCTAGAGCTCGATTTTTAAGGGGATCAGTTGCTATAGGAATCTTGCAGGATTTCCTATAGCTTCTTCTCCCTCTAAAAATTTTGGTTGAGGCTTGAGCAGGGACTGGAGAGGTAGCTGAGGATTGTTTTTTCAGTCAAGGAAAAGCAGCTGGTATGCACTAGGCAAGAGTTAAGTTAAGGATGTTGCTTTTTTATTCTTCATTTTTCAAAAAACAAAAGAAACATGATTTCTATGTTTTCTATGTAGGGAAGAAAGAAGCGATTGGGAATGCAGTGGTGTAGGTATGGAATGGAGAGAAAGGAGGATGAATGGTGGTAGGGGGGTTCACAGGTCTTCTGGACAAGTTTCTAGCCCTTTGATCCTTTTCTTGACTTGATTTTGAGCTCTCTGTGATTTCTACAGGAGCCTCCTGTAGAATGCACAGAGGCTCCTATAGGATGCATAGTTTTCCAGAACAAGTGAGACCAGAGACTGGGAAAAGACAATAGCGATGGAGAAATGGCCTATCAGAGGTGTATTCGGCTTGGCCATGTCCCTTTTTCTTCTGTGACCCTCCTGCAATCTGTAATGCATTTAAAAGAAGTTAATTTTTTTGTTCCTGTTTTTTTCTTTTTCTTTTTCTTTTTTCTTTTTTTTTTAAGAGAGAGTTAGGGTGCCTCCAGGAGGTTTTCACCCTAACTTCCTACCTTGGGTGCCTCCAAGGGGAGGTTTTCCCCCAGGGAGCTTTTATTCTCCTCAATTTTTTTATTTTTTAATTTTTTTTTAGGGTGTGGGTGGAGTAGAGGCAGAGACTTGCTCCACTACCAACACTGTCTTACTCAGATTTTCAATGAATTCTTGCTTGGAGAGGGGCCTCCTGTAGATTTTCAACCCATTCCCATTGACAAGCATGGGGATGGCTTCTTCGTTGATGGTCCTGATCAGAACTAAACCATTATCATTGCAACTTTCTACTGTATACGGTCCCAACCATCTTGTCCTTAGTTTGCTCTTGAAATCTTTATAACTTGAATCATAAAACAGCACCCAATCTCCTTCCTAGAATTGTTTCTCTTTGAAGTGTCTGTCATGCCATATTGTCCTTTGAAGCTAGACTACCTCTAAGTGGAGAAGGGCCCGAAATCTTTGTTCATCCAATCCATTTCCCTGGAGTAACCTTTCCTTTTGTGCATGGCTAAGATCTAGGTCCAGCTGAGCTGCCATCCTTAGTGTGTTATATTCAAATTCTATTGACAGCAAAGCCTTCTTCCCATAGACCAACTCATAGGGTTTGAACCCTGTGGTGGTCTTCCAGGTGGTGTTATAGGCCCAGGTGGCCTCAACTAATCGATCTGCCCAATATTTTCTGTTGATGCTCACTACCTTGGTCAAAATCCCTTCCAAATCTTTGTTAATGACTTCCATCTGTCCATTTGCTTGCGGATGGTAAGGGGTGGAAGTTTTGTGCTTAATTTTGTGATGTGTGAGAAGGTCTTCAATCAGATTGGAGGTAAACTGACTCCCTTGATCTGTGACTAATTCTCTTGGATATCCAAACTTATAGAATATATTCTCTCTTAAAAAATCAGCTACTTTTTCTTCTGTTGCTACCTTGATCGCCTTTTTTTCTACCCATTTTGTCAAATAATCAGTGCACATGATGATGTAATATTTCTTCTTTGAAGGAGGGTTGACAGGACCCACAAAGTCCATGCCCCACTTCTCAAAAGGCTCGAAAGTCACTTGAGGTTGTAGGAGCATCTCATCCCTTGGAGTAGGTTTCCCCATCCTTTGACACTAGTCACATTGGCTGATATATTGCCTTACATCTTGATGAAGAGTGGGCCAATAGTAACCTGCTTGCAGAATTTTGAAGGCAGTCCTCTTTGCTGCAAAATGGCCCCCACATGGCCCATCATGACAAGTCAGGAGTACGTAAAAAACTTCTTCCTCCCTAACACATCTTCTCAAAACCTGATTTGCGCCAAGTTTGAAGAGATTGCCCCCATTCCAAGTGAAAGGGGCACTTTTCCTCACGATCTTGCTCTTCTCTTTTGAGGACAAGTGTGGTAGGAACTACGCGGAAACCAAGTAATTTTCTATATCAGCAAACCATGGAGAGAGTACTGAGATAGAAAATAGGTGTTCATCTGGCATTTGATCATCCACCATTCCTTCTTCACCTGCAGGGAGATCTATTCTAGAAAAAAAATCAACAACAACATTTTCCTTACCCGGCTTATCCATAATGGTTAAATCAAATTTCTTCAATAAAAGCAACCATCTAATAATGCGATCATTTACATCTAGTTTTTTCATTAAATACCTAATTGTAGCCTGATCAGTGTGTACAAATGTTTGTTAGTCAGTGATGTAGTGTCTGAATTTATTTAGGGAATGGATTACAACTAGGAGCTCCTTTTCAATTATAGTGTAGTTTAATTCTACCTTCGACAACTTTTTACTTACAAAATATATAGCATAAGGTAGCTTCTCATAAACTTACCCTAAGGCTACTCCTATCGCTTTTTTCGAGGCATCTGTATGAATGTGGAAAGGTAGGGCCCAGTTTGGACCTCTTAAAATTGGGGTAGTCACCAGTTTATTTTTCAAGGTATCCAGAGCTTCTTGATAGTTGTCACTCCATATGAACTCAGCATCTTCCCCAAAAGACCAAACAATGGAGAGGCTAGCTTACTGAAATCCTTAATGAATCTTCTATAATACCCTACTAAACCTAGAAAACTTCAAACATCTCCTACCTTTTGAGGAGGTGGGACCCTTTGGATGATGGCAATTTTGTTGGGTTCCACCTGTTGGGTGTGGAGCATGATTATTTAGAGGTCTTTGTTTCAACCATATGTATACCCCAATAAGTTTGTACACCCCTACATGCGGGGTGGTGCGAGGGGGACTTGTCCCCGCCGCGGGGGTTCAGGGGGGGCGATCCCCCCCGATGGGGGGGTCTGGGGGCTAGCAATCCCCTGGCGGGCGTTTCGAGGGTAGCGCCCTCAAAGCTAAAAATAGATGTAAAATTTCCATGTAAAAGTATAGTAATTTCTAGTCAATCTAGGCCGTTCATTAGGCAGATGATCTGACGGTATAGCTTATGTTTAGTTTAGGGTTTTTTGCCCTAGAAGGAAACCCCTCTCTTTTCTATGAGGGCATTGTATTGAGGCTGTGTAATAGATGTGTATTCTCCAAGCAAGAAACAGAGAGGTGAGACTGTGAGAGAAAACGGAGGATATTACAGCAGATCTGTTGGAGGTTGTATCTCTTCATTTCACTGGATAATAGAAAGGAAGGACTAGCTATTCGGGGTGGATGTAGCCCAAACTAGGTGAACCACGTATATCTGTGTCTCTCTGGTTTTATGCATTTTTCTGTGTTTATATTTCTGCAATATTTTGTGTGTTCCATTGCTCTTTAATATATAATTTTCTAACAACTGGTATCAGAGTCGAAGGTCTAGTTGGCTGACAAACTCGCAGGAGAGAAGGGTTCCTAGTTCGAGTAGGAGTAATGGCGGAAGATGGTAAGTTTAGGGTCAAGAAATTTAACTGCCAAAAATTCTCGTTGTGGAAGATGTAGATGGAAGATTATCTGTATCAGAAAGATCTATACCTACCATTGGGCGGAAAAACAAAGATGTCGATGAGTATGATAGATGAAGAATGGAACCTTCTCGATAGAAAGGCACTCGGAATAGTACGGTTGTGCCTCGCAGCATCGGTTACCTTCAACATTTCGAAGGAAACAACAACAAAGGGTTTGATTAAGGCGTTGGCGAAACTATATGAAAAACCATCAGCATCAAACAAGGTATTTCTTATGAAACAGTTATTTAATATCAAGATGTCAGAAGTTGGATCTGTTGCAGACCATTTAAATGATTTTAATATTGTTACAAGTCAGTTAAGTTCTGTAGGGGTAAACTTTGATGATGAAGTTAGAGCTCTGTTATTCTTGTGCTCATTGCCAGATAGTTGGAATGGTTTAGTAATGGCAATTAGTAACTCTGTTTCTGGATCTAGTACTTTAAAGTTTGATGATGTTGTCGGTGCTATCCTTAGTGAGGAAATGTGACGGAAAAGCTCTGGTGAGACATCAGGTAATGCTTTAAGTACAAAGTCTAGGGGAAGAAAAATGGAAAGAGGAAAGAGCTCAGGATATCGCAGTAAATCAAGGAAAGGCAGATCCAAGTCTAGATCAAGGATAGTGTGCTGGAAATGCGGAAAGAAAGGACACCTAAAGAAAGACTGTAGATCTCGAAAGGGAAAAGAAGGCGATGTACAGCAAGAAAACAATCATGAAGCAAATGTGACAGGTGATGTGTTACAAGATGCTTTGATTTTTTCTTTCAAAAATATTACTGATTCTAGGGTGGTAGATTCAGGGGCCTCATTCCATGCCACACCTGATAAGAAATATTTTCATGACTATGTTCAAGGAGATTTTGGACAAGTCCGTTTGGATGATGATAAACCCTATAAAATTGATGGAATGGGTAAGGTTCTTGTAAAATAGCAGAATGGAAACCAATGGCTACTAAAGGAGGTAAGGCATGTTCTAGATCTGAAGAAAAATCTGATTTCAACAGGGCAGTTAGGCAATGAAGGTTGTGTGACAACTTTCACTGATAAAGCTTGGAAGGTCACCAAAGGAGCTCTGGTATTAGCAAAAAGCGAAAAGGTTGGTACATTGTATTTATGCAATGGTATTTCTAACTCTATTAATGCTTTAACTTCCAAAGGAGAAGATGCAGCATTATGGCATCATAGGCTCAGACACATGAGTGAGAAGCGAATGAAGATTCTTCACTCAAGGAATTTGTTGCCGAGTTTGAAGAATGTTGATTTGGACTTCTGTGAAAATTGCATTTATGGAAAACAGAAGAGAGTCAGATTTCTGAGAGTTGGGAAAGAAAAGAAGAGCGAAAAATTAGAACTTGTAAATACAGATGTGTGGGGACCTGCTCAGGTATCATCTCTCAGTGGCTCTCATTATTATGTTACTTTTATTAATGATGCAACTAGAAAAACTTGGATTTATTGTATTAAGAATAAATCTGATGTATTTGATACTTTCAAGAAATGGAAAGCTTTGGTTGAGATTGAGACAGAAAGAAATTGAATGTCTCAGATCAGACAATGGGGTGAATATTGCAGCAAATGAGTTGATAAGTATGTTCAGAGCATGAATTCGTAGAGAGAAGACAGTTCCAAGAACACCACAAGAAAATGGTGTGTCAGAAAGGATGAACAAAACAATCATGGAGCATGCAAGGTGCATGAGATTGCATGCAGGATTGCCTTTACAGTTTTCAGCAGATGTTGCAAATATTGTTGTTTATCTAATAAACAGAGGGCCTTCAAGTTCCTTGGATAGTGGTGTTCCAGAGGAAGCATGGACAGGTAAAAAGGTAAACTACTCCTTTTTAAAGCCTTTTGATTGTGAAGCCTTCGTCCATATTAATAAAGAAAACAGAATAAAGCTTGAGGAAAAATCAAATAAATGTACCTTTATTGGATATGGTGTTAATGATTTTGGTTATTGCTTATATGTTTATGAAAATCACAAAATCATTAGGAGCAGAGATGTAATATTCAATGAAAAGGTCTTGTATAAGAATCGGTTACACGAAAAGAAATAGGAAAAAGAAAACAAGGAATATATAGTTCTTGATGAGATCACTGAAAAATTAAAGGTGCCTGAAAATAATAATAATCAACAACCACAACAACAACAACCACCACAATAGCAACAGGCACCCCAAACACCTGAAAGTGGTGTTAGAAGATCTACCAGGATAAGTATACCCCTTGAACAATACTCTCCTTCATTATATTATTTATTGTTGACTGATCCTAGTGAACTCAAATGTTATGAAGAAGAAATGCAGGTTGAAAGCAGGAAGAAGTGGGAGCTAGCCATGGAAGAAGAGATGGAATCCTTAATGCATAACCAGACTTGAGACTTAGTCAAGTTGCGTGCAGGTAAAACTACATTTCAGAATAAATGGGTTTACAAGCTGAAGGAAGAAGATGGAGGAAAACATAGGTACAAAGCTAGACATGTGGTGAAGGGGTTTGCACAGAAGAAAGGTATTGATTTTGATGAAATATTTTCTCCTGTTGTTAAAATGACTTCAATCAGAACTTGTTTTGAAACCAGCTCAAGAAAAGATAGAAAAGATGGATCAACACCTTATAATTCAGCCTCTTCGAGGGGGAAACCTCCTTTACATTACATAAATGAACAATTCTTGGATGATACAAATGAAAAGACCTCCTTTCTATATATAGGAGTCTAAGGGGTCATAACATAATCAGAGCTGACATAACAATAATAATGTAAGGGCGTAATAATAACAATAGTGGGATTTTATGGGGTACAATAGTAACAATATGGGCACTACGTGGGTACATCAATCTAATAAGTGGGTTGTACTAATAACAATAAGGGGTTACACTAGTATTATAGGGGCCTAACATGCCCCTCTCCTTCAAAAATCGTTGTCCTCAACGCTTGAGTAGCTCTTGATGCTTCTGTATAAAATTCTTGTCCTCCCATGTGGAATCTTTAGCATGTAAGTTCTTCCACTTGATGAGATACTCTAAAATTGATCGCTTTCATAGCTGTCGGGTTCTTGTTTCTATGACTGCTCCAGGTTCCAATATGAGTTTTCCTTCCTCTTCAATTTCTAGCAATATTGTTTGAATTTGGATCTTTTGCAACTTTTGGATAAACCACCATACTTCTTTGTTCTTCTTCCATTCATCCCTTGCTTCATTTATCCAATCTGATTGGATAATAGAAATAGCACAAACAATGCTTCCACATCCTCATCCTTGAAGAGTCTTCCCATTCAGTAAGGTCACCATTTTTTAAGTGCATATAGTATTGCCAACGTTTCATTCTCATAAATAGCTTTCTTGAGATGTAGCAGTAAAAATACCCAATCACCTACATCAAAACATTTTTCACTACGATGTTGATCTACCTATTGTTTCGTTTGATTTTGCACTGAAGTGGCGCTATCCTTTAGACGTTGGAGAACTTGTTGTTGATGCTCGATGTGATCTTTCACTGCTTGAAGATTTTTCATCTTGATATGTCCTTCTATCTCTAGAGTTTGAGTGGTAATTTCTTCCAATCCTTTACAAGATATGGTCGGATTCATTTCTTCTTTCTCGATGTGATCTTTCACTTCTTGTACCATTTTCTTCTTGATATGTCCTTTCTTGAGAGTTTGAGGAGTGGTAATTCATGCCAATGCTTTACAAGATATGGTCTAATTCATTTCTTCTTTCTTTGGGGTGGGGTCCTAGTGTATATCCTCTTCTTTTGATGTTTCTTGATCCTTTTCTTCCTCCTCTTCATATTCTATGTAAAATAATTTCTTCTCAGCACACTTATGACCTTTAGTGCATTTTATATCACAATTGTAACAAAGCCCTTTTTCTCTTTTTTCTTCCAATTGTTGTCGTGTAACCCTTGTAGGTTGTGGAAGGCTAGGAGAAACAACACTTCCATCTTTATAGTTGTGAGGGGTATGCTTCCTAGTTTCCATAATTTTACTTTCCACTATGTCACAAAGCCCTTTTACTCTTTCCCATTGTTGTGGTGTTGCTCTAAATAAGGTGTTGCTCTTTGTATCCTCATAATGTGCTATCATTTCCTCTGTGAAAATTGACCACGTAACAAGTTGTTTACGAGAACAAAGCCCTTAATACCATAAAAATTGATTCAGTTATAAATATGAAGATGCAATACATACCTTTTGTAACAGTGGTACACCATGTAGATCAAAATATTGCTCCATCTGAAGTATCCAATTTACCAGATCCTCGCCATCAAACTTACTCATCTTTCTTTTTCTTTATTTTAGGAGCTCGATCTTGAAACGACTGTAACTCTAAACTTTCAGATCTTTAAGTTCTAAAATTGTGATCTATAGTAGACCTTTGTGTCCTCTTTCCAATGCCACAAGTCGGATCCAAATTGGATTCTCCAAGAAAGAGTTATGTGAAATCTCCCATAGTGACCTGATTATAGACTAGTTCCATAGAGCGAACTCGTACGACGTGCCACCAGTTACTGTTTCGACCTTTGGCTCTGAAAAATATATACAAGAAACTATAGTCCGTCCTATTTCTGTACCTTCTTATGCAATTTCAATCTAATGCTCAGAGAGAAAGTTATAAAAAATTTCCCCAGGTCCCCTGTTTGGAATGTAATTCAGGAGTCTACAAAAAGACCAACTTCCTCATATCATATCTCCGAAACTATAGTGAGAAACGCTTTGACATTTGGACCTGAGATTCAGAGTGATTTCTTCCCAAATGGGTTTTTTTTTAGCTTCTGAAAAATCACAGAAAAAATTTATAGTGAAAATTCCACGATGACCTGTTTGGAGCAGCGAAACCGTAGAATCCAAAGCTCTGATACCAAATGTTATGAAACCAGCTCAAGAAAACATAGAAAAGATAGATCAACGCCTTATAATTCAGCCTCTTCGAGGGGGCAACCTCCTTTACATTACATAAAAACAATTCTTGGATGATACAAATGAAAAGACCTCCTTTCTATATATAAGAGTCTAAGGGGTCATAACATAATCAGAGCTGACATAACAATAATAATGTAAGGGCATAATAATAACAATAGTGGGCTTCAATGGGGTACAATAGTAACAATATGGGCACTACGTGGGTACATCAATCTAATAAGTGGGTTGTACTAATAACAATAAAGGGTTACACTAGTAGTATAGGGGCCTAACAAAACTATTTTAAGTCTAGTAGTAGTTGAAGATTTGCATTTTGAGCAGTTAGATGTAAAGACAACCTTTCTCCATGGGGATTTGGAGGAAGAGATATATATGCATCAACCACAAGGATATGAGGTAAAAGGGAAGGATAAACTAGTGTGTAGGTTGAAGAAGAACTTGTATGGCTTAAAACAGGCTCCAAAGCAGTGGTATCTAAAATTTGACAAGTTTATGTCAGAACAAGGTTATACTCAATGTCACTCTGATCATTATGTTTATCTGAAAAAACAAAATGATGGCACCTATATTATATTGTTATTGTATGTAGATGACATGCTTGTTGTAGGGTCTAACATGCAGGAAATAAATGTGCTCAAAAGAAAATTGGCAAATTCATTTGCAATGAAGGATTTGGGAGCTGCAAAGCAAATCCTTGTTATGAGAATAACTAGAGACAAGAAAAATTGCAAATTAACATTGTCTCAGAATGAGTACATACAAAAGCTATTGAAAAGATTTAATATGCACAATGCAAAACCAGTTAGTACACCTTTTGCTAGCCATTTCAAACTTAGTAAGTAAATGTGCCCAAAGACTCAATAAGACATGGATTATATGTCTAAAGTTCCATATGCATCAGCAGTTGGAAGCTTAATGTATGCAATGGTCTACACAAGGCCTGATATTGCACATGCAGTGGGAGTTATAAGTAGGTACATGAACAATCCAGGAAAGGAGCATTGGATGGCAGTGAAATGAATTCTCAAATATTTGAAAGGTACCACAAATCAAGCATTATGCTTTGGTGGTTCAAACATTTCTCTACAAGGATATGTTGATGCAGATATGGTAGGTGACAGAGATAACAGGAGGAGCACTACAGGATATGTATTTACTGTAGGTGGAACAGCTATCAGTTGGGTTTAAAAAATCCAAAGTTTTGTTGCACTTTCAACAACAGAAGCAGAGTATGTTGTTGTTATAGAGGCTAGTAAAGAAATGATTTGGTTACAAAGGTTTATGGGTGAATTGGGTAAGGAACATGATATGGTCACATTATATAGTGATAGCCAAAGTTCCATTCATCTTTCAAAGAACTCAACATTTCATTCCAGGACTAAACACATACAACTCAAGTACCATTTCATACGATCAGTGTTGGAAGATGGAGAGTTGAAGCTGGAAAAGATACACACTAGCCAGAATCTTGCAGATATGCTAACAAAAGTTGTAACCAGGGGGAAACTGAGAATATGCTCAATTTCAATTAGCCTTCAAGGATGATGATGAAGATGAGAAATAGCCAGGTCCAAAGAGGAGTCATTGTCCAGCAAATGAAGCAGCGGTGGAGTTGCTACAATCATTCTACAAGTGGGAGATTGTTTAGTGTGGAGCATGATTATTTAGAGGTCTTTGTTACAGCTGAATGTATACCCCAGGAAGTTTGTACACCCCTCCACGCGGGGGGGTGTAGGGGGGGGCTTGTCCCCCCCATGGGGGTCTGGGGGCCAAACCCCCGAAGCTAAAAATAGATGTAAAATTGCCTTGTAAAAGTATATTAATTTCTAGTCAATCTAGGTCGTTCATTAGGCGGATGATCTGACTGTAGAAATTATGTTTAGTTTAGGTTTTTTTGCCCTAGAAGGCAACCCCTCTCTTTTGTATGAGGGCATTGTATTGAGGTTGTGTAATAGATGTGTATTCTCCGAGCAAGAAACAGAGAGGTGAGAGTGTGAGAGAAAACAGAGGATATTACAACGGATCTGTTGTAGGTTGTGCCTCTTCATTTTGCTGGATAATAAAAAGGAAGGATTGGTTGTTCAGGGTGGACGTAGCCCAAACTGGGTGAACCACATATATCTATGTCTCTCTAGTTTTATGTGTTTTTATGTGTTTATATTTCTACAATATTCTATGTGTTCCATTGCTCTGTAATATATAATTTTCTAACACCACCTGTAATCCTTGCTGAGAGATTGCATGACCTAGCACGGTCCCTTCAGTCATCAGGAATTCACATTTTTCAAGACTGAGGGACAAGTTCATTTCAATACACTTGTCCGAAAATTTTCCCGGGTTAGACAAAGCTTCCTGGAAGTTAGAACCATAAGGGGTAAAGTCATCCATATAGATTTCCACGGCATCATGAACCAGTTTAGAAAATATACTCAATATTGCTCTCTAGAAAGTGGCGGGAGAATTGCACAGTCCAAAAGGAAGGACCCAATATGCAAAGGTACCCTAAGGACAAGTGAAAGTGGTATTATCTTGGTCTTCCAGGCTGATTTGGATCTGGTTGTACTCGCTAAACCCATCTAGGAAGGAGAAAAGCTTCTTCCCTACCAGGCCATCTAACACTTGATCTATTAAAGGCAAAGGAAAATGGTCCTTCTTGGTGGCCTTGTTTAGTTCCCAATAATTAACACAGATTCTCCACTTCCCATTTTTCTTTGGTGCTAGCACCAAAGGAGAGACCCATTCACTGTCAGAGATGGGGTAGATGAATCCTGCATCTAGTAACTTTTGCAGTTCTTCTTTGAAAATGACCTTAAGGGCTGGATTCATCCTCCTTTAAGGATACCTGACTGGTTTGCAATCTTCCTTAATGTAAATGTGATGAGTATAGACTGAAGGGTGCACTCCCTTCATCTCCTTATAGCTCCAATAAAAAGCATCCAAGTGGTTTCTTAATAAGCTACATAGTTCTTTCTCTTGATAGGTGGATAGCGATAAGTTGATTTTCAAGGTTCTTTCTGGGTTGAATTCCATATTCTTAACTCAGAGAGAGGTTGGGTTAGCCACACAGAGATCAACTAAAGGATTATCTTGGGTTTCTTCCACCAGCTCTTCTAATGGAAACACACTGGGGGGTGAATTCTGAATCAAGTTTTCAATAAGATCATCCTTGGTTTGTGGTTCCCCCCATGGTAGCTTCCACTGCACATAGTGGTGCGGAATAGACTTCATCCTCATCTTCCTCCTCCAACTAGAGAGGTAAATCATGTTCTAATAAAGGTTGGGCAGGAGGATATAGGACTAGCTGCTTGGACATATGCCCATTCTTTATTGTCATGCTCCCAACTCGACAACTGATGCAGGCATCTGTAGTAGCCAACCAGGGTCTTCCCAGAATGAGAGGGTACCCAGTGAACTTTGCCTTTGGTTGGAGAACCAGGAAATCAGCAGGGTACTCCCAAGAATTGATGGAGACCATTACATCTTCCACAATCCCTTCAGGGGTCATAATGGAGCACTTTGCTAACTGTAGTATTGTTGTGGGCTTTCTCAGGGAGCCCTGAAGGTTGAGCTTGAGCATAGTGTCCTTGGTCATCACATTCATGACAACCCCTAGATCAATCAGGGTATGGTAGATTATGGTGCCATTGATGTGAACATCGACTACAGGGCTTCTAGGGTCTAGATATTTTGGACAGATTATCTGCCCCAACATTAGGTCGGACAGTTGTTCTATGACATTGATAGTGGGGGCATCTCTTCTGCGCCTACCTGGATGCCTAAAGAACTTTTCCTTGATCATCTTGTTGTATATAGGCACATCCTTTATGGCTTAGAGAAGTGGTATCTTTACACATAATTGTTTCAATTCTCCCAGAAATTCAGTTTCTTCTAGGGTAGGTTGTGTTGCTCCAGATAATCTCTTAGCAAAGGGTGGAATGGCTTTTGGTTCACTTTCCTCTTTTTCTTCCTCATCCTCCTTAGGGGGAGGCTGGTTATTTGGGAAAACCTTCCCAGATCATAGGTTAAACTCCTAAATCTCCACAGCATAGGTCGGGCATGATGGTTCCCCACTATATACCTACTGGGCCTGTCTGTTATTCGGGTTCAAGTTCAGTTGAGCAGGTATTTGGGATTGCCTTGGTGGAGCAGAAGGCAATGGTTGTGGTTGAGCAGGTGGTGGAGGCAAAAGAGCAGGAGGAGAGTTGTACTGGGGCCTCCACCCCTGATGAGGTGCATTCCACTGAGGCTGTGGCTGAGCATAAGAGTGAAATGAATGAGCAGCTGGTTGAGCATGGTATTGAGATGGATATGACCAAGGAGGGGGTGTGGACCATGAAGGATGAGCAAGGGGACCCTAAGAAGGCATGGAAGTGGCTTGATTCAGGTTGTAATATGTCTAGGATGTCCCTTGCATTCCCTGTTGGTAAGGTCTATGTCCATGTGGCCTCCTTTGGTTCATGAAATAGAGTGGCTCAGTGGCTCCTGCGGTCCCCTGGAATATAGCTTCAAGTCCAGGCAAGGAAGGGAA
Organism: Pinus taeda; assembly: GCA_000404065.3. Classification (NCBI taxonomy): domain Eukaryota; kingdom Viridiplantae; phylum Streptophyta; class Pinopsida; order Pinales; family Pinaceae; genus Pinus; species Pinus taeda. Next base: position 16,461 of record APFE030399751.1, read on the forward strand.
CTGATTCATAGAATTGTCTCTTCAGAGACTGAACACACTTCTATAGAGTTCAATGGAAATTCGTTCCTTGGATGCCTTTTGGTGCACCTAGGACAAAAAATGGCCAAGGCCCTTTCTGCTTCTTCTTGTTTACTTTTGATATGCAAGGTATCCATTTGCATGGCAAGAGTCTGCATCATCTCGCTCTTGAAATCTTCCAGTAAATTTCCAAATTCACCTCTAAGGGATGAACTGGATGAGGATGTACTGGCTAGGGGTTGACTTCCCCTACCTCTCTTTTTGGCTACCCTAGAATGGCTTCTAAACACAGTCTTTATGTCTTCATAATGTAGTTGGTAGATGCCCCCCCAGCTAGCAAATGGAGGGTATCTAGAAGGTCTTCCAGGACTCCTTTGAGTAGGTCCAACTTCATATATTCGAGGTCAAGTGTGCACCTGGCCCTTTTATAACTGAGCTGAAACCTCTCTTCATAATCTTCCAAGGATTCATCACTTCCCGTGGTCTTTCGGAAGATTTCCTCCCTGGTATCCTTTGACCTACAGTAGTCCCAATATTTTTTATTAAAGGCTTGCTTCATCTGAGCCCAAGTTGTGATGTTGTTGCTAGGTAACCCCATGAACCAACGCAATGCTGCATCCTTGAGGGTAGAAGGAAACAGTGTCAACTTCTGCTCATATTCTGTATAGTCATAGGTTCGACAGATAATAGCAGATTCAAACAAAAAGGTATCAGGATCTTTGGTAGTCAACCCATGGAAGTGAGGTAAGACTGAAGGACTTATGTTCTTCATTTTAGTGTCCCCATTGGTCTCTCAGATGGGAAAGGTACCCTCTACTGTTTCCCCATTCCCTCTAACGTTTCTATTTTTAGCCATGGTCTCAGGAGGGATGGTTTCTTCCTCTTCTTCTGCTATAGGATCTTCATATATCTTTGGTTGTTCACCTATAGGTTCTTCTGGACCACTGCCACCGAAGAAGAGAGAAGGGTGACTTTGTGATGTGGTGGGATTGTTGGGTAGAAATTTCCCTGAATTATCTTTGTTCCTACGAAGCATGAAAGGAAATCTCTTTTTGGGTGATTTTTGTTTTTTCTACTTGTACTTGCAAAACTGAAATTGATTGAACAAACAAATTGCAACTAACTGAAATGAACTCGCTGAAATGAAATTGCAAAATTGAAATGAAAGAAAGGAAATGACTAATCTACTTTTGCTGGAATGGAAATTGTAGAATTGAAACGAAAGCAAGGAAATGACTAATCTATTTTTGCTAAAATGGAAATTGTGGAATTGAAATGAAAGCAGGGAAATGACTAATCTACTTTTGCTGAAATGGAAATTGCAGAATTGAAAGAACTAATCTACTTTCACTGAAATGGAAATTGCAAAATTGAAATGAAGTCAAGGAAGTGCAGAAATTGAAAGAAATAATTACTCTACTTTTGCTGAAATAAAGTACTTAGCATAATGTTGTAGTAGAAAATAGAAGAAAGTAGTAACCACAAAATACTTTGATGCTTCCCCGGCAACGGCGCCAAAAAGTGGTGAGCACCAGTATTGTAGCAATAATGCTGCAACTCTTGGGGCTTCCTACTTTACTTTTATGAACGCGGTAGTTCGTAACGAACTTGGAAGCAATGGTGTTGTATGCACAAGTACTAGCTCTTACTGCAGGTTATCACTTGGTCAGCTGGCGCAAGATCACTAGGAGCTTAAGCAAAATTCTATGAATTCTTAGAAGAAGCTTTTAACTGTGATGAAAGAAAGCTAACTCTACAAGGACTATTCTACTTGCAAAGAGAGAAAGAAGATTGGAATGTAAGGCAAACCCTAACAAACCCTAATTTATCCAACTAACCCTACTTTTGCAGAAAAAGAGGTAGAAACTAATGCGATGAGTGCCATTGACTACTGAAAAAAGTAAATTAAATTTATTCAAGCTATTTTTGAAAAGAAATGAGAAGAAAACATCGTTTTGTGCTTTTGAGTGTTTTTATGTGAAATTATTATGCTTGTAATTTATCTCGTTGTGATTGTGCAGAGGTTTGGTGGCAAAGGAAGATGGAATTATTTTTTGCAGAGGTGGAGGAAGGTGTGAAGAGGTCCTAAGAAGCCCCTAGTACTCTTCTGAAAACTTCCATTGCAATCAGATTTCAAAAAACCACTTACAGTGAATTCTATAGGAGGCTGCAGGGGATCTACAAGAGGATCTACAGGAGGAGGCAAAAAGCTATTTTTGGAAGTTTTGAAGGTGGAAAAATGATGGGAAATGGTTACTGAAGGCTAGATGAAGGTGTTGAGGTGTTTGGAGCTTGTCAAGGAAGATCAAGAGGGAACATTATGGTTGGATTTGTTCAAATGGCAAGAGGGCAGCTTATGGAGAAACACAGAAATTAGGGCAAATTGGTGAAATGTTGCGAATGACTTAGGAAATCTATGAGAAATGAGCTGGTGTTGGTTGCTTTATGGATGTATGGTGAGCTGAGGTGTCTTGCAAGAGATCTGCACATCTACTTACAAAAGCTGATCAAAAAAATGACTAACTATACCATGACAACAGAAATTTCTCTAGCTTGACCTAATTTCTGACCTACAAACAGAAAATGCTGAATAGTAACCTTTGAGCAGAAAAGCATGTATAGGGATCTATTGTAAAATAACATGAAATGATCTAGGAAGCTGAATCTAAAGTAATACATTAATCCTTCCAAATCAAGTCATCACACTAGAAATTGCATGGGAGAGAAAAATTGTGTTTTTGGTGGCAGCAGTAGTGCCTTGACCTCAAATCATAGTCCCAGAAAGGGAGAAAGGAGATCACGGCCTACTATTTGCCTTTTTGAATCTTAGTCTGTCACTGCATTAACCTACTTGAGCAACTGAAACAAAAACAACTATTCAAACCATCAAAAGCAAGCTAATCTAAACAAAGTAAAATGAATCTATGTAATAGAAATTAACTCATGAACTGAAGAAAAAACATATAAGTACAAAGAAAGAGGTGTTGGGAAAATTGGGTTGGGCCCTAACCCAAGAGCTTCAGCCCTCTGAAAGAGATTAGTGCTGACTCAAAAACTATTTCATCTCCATTATCAAAAGTAAAAGTCACATTACATAAACTGTTCTAAAAAAGGAAGCTCGAAAACGAGCTGAACAAGTGATGCACAAAAGTACGAAAATTCTACTAATGACTGGATAACCTACTAAGGCTCTAAGCCCCCTTATTTATACAAATCGAGTCCCCCAACAGCCTTCCTAAAATCAAGGAGCTCGGCTTCCCATAACTAGAGATAAACAACAATCCTTCTTTACTTGCTCTGATGCCCCTTGGATGCATCAAGGTGGCTGCTTGTGCTTCAAGTTGCTAATGGAGAATTTGAGGAAATGGGTCATAAATGAAGGAGACACCCCCCTACAAATCCTCTTCCCTGTTTTCCTCGAATATTTGCTGCCATTTGCTCATAAATCCTTTGACTTTGTCCAAAATTGACGAAAAAAATATGCATAAAGCATACATTAGACTACATGGCAAAATGACTAACCCAATTCACTCTATTAGCATAAATATAATAAAAAACATGCAATAAACTAATGAGAATGGTGGATTAAGTTGAATTAAGAGGCAAAATCAGCCCATATAATTACCCATTTCTGGGGCTCATCAATAACCTTAATCTCGCACATATATATAAGCTTCCCCACTATTTATCCATTGGTTATATTTGGACTTCCCACATAAAACCATCTATCGACACATCATTTCTCTTATGAATATTTTATAATAGAATACACACAAAACATATGTAAAACATACCTTTTCTTAATTCCTCACATATGCACGTTTCTCGATGCATGCCTTATCGCTATCAAAATCCTCCGTGGGTCACACTAACTCACGACTCTTTATTCCATCTGATATGTGATAACCCTCTAAACTTCAATATAATATAAACCACATTCATTAATTTCTCGGGTCCACTCTTCTATCACACTTCGAAATATTTATTGGCTCGCACCATTGTGCCTTCGCATATCACATGTCACATTGGTTAAGGCCTGGAACATTACCATGGAATATTTGCGATGTGATCAAACCTTTGATTCCATAGGATATCACAATCGCTTATGGTCGAGTTTGAATCAATCACCATTTGACTATTGCGATGCAGGATTCCATAGTGATCCTCCACCATTGATCCAATCACTCGATCCAACAGTCAGCAATGATCCCCATATTGCAATCGCATTCCCTTAAGGCCGATTCATTCACTTACTTCATAAGTTGCAATGTGATATTCATAACTCCATTCCGTGCAACTTGATCTCATCCATTGATATGGTAAATCCAACGGTGCCTGAGCATTAATGTTTCACTCCTTCATTCTTCCTTTTTTACTTGGGTTTTATGGTATTCCTTCAATGTTCCTCTGTGGCTTCGGTTATTTCAGTGGTTCTTTGTCCTTCCACTGTTTTGTTGCGCGACTCCCTCCTGAGCTTCACTTCACATGTTATTTAACATATCCCCTACAAAACATTACTTTGGTTCTTCGAACGGCTTCAAAGGTCCATTACAATCCACTGTCTTGTGCTCCTCTCTATGTTCACCAAACTCCGCCTACATACATATGTTATACAGAATCTCTAATACACACAAAATTTATCATTCCATATTTGAATCACACACTTATATAGTTTTGAATTAATCTATGTATATATAAATACACATTTACACAACTTCTCTCTTATGCCTAATCTTCTAATGTCAGTGGCCTTTGTTTTACAATCTGCCTGTAGGCTTACATTCACACTCTAACTAGCTAACCTATCCAACTTCTCCCTTATCCAACTTCTGATTATGCCTTTTAGGCTTACATTTATACAAAAAGATTCTAAAACCAATCCTTGGTTTAGATGCATAAACTCCTGAACAGAATCCTAAAATCTCTTCCTTATCTCTAAGGATCCTCTTCAATCCCCAAAATCATGAACTAATTCCTATTCTAAGTTTTACAATTAATTCTCAAATCCCTCAATCTCTCAACTATCCTAAATCTCTCATATTATCCTACATTCGAGAATATTTACAAATATGTTTCACAATATTCAATTAAATCCTATTCTCATTAAAATCACTGAAAAGCCTAAATAATTACATTAATTCACACTTAGGAAACCAACTTCCTTGAAAAAAAAAGACCCCTATGTCTTACTAAAATAAAATGATATTGTTGAGCTGATTGCTCCTGCATCAGACTCCCAAAGTAGAAAAATATTCATGATCTCCAGATCATGTGTGTTCACAAGTTAATAGAAATCCTCCAGGGTCCAAAACTTTAGTTTGTAGCCACCCAAGTGCCTTGTACCCTTGCTATTGTTGTATTTCTGTTGTCTTTTGTTCTGTTAGGACCTAAATCTACCTCAGGCTGAGAAAGGCAGGTCTAGGGTAACATCAAACCACGCTTAACCTAGTAGCTAGCCCTACCAAGTCGGGAGAGGGCTCTCTCCTTGCCAATCTCAATGAAAATTTATCAAGGAAGGCTTGAGATGACTGATAGAAAAACTAATTTTATGCTAGGTATGCTTGCTCAGATAAATTTGATTGATTTTAATGGTTGTTGCTGGATCAGATGGGGAAGGCAGCTTTGAGTCCGAGAAATGAACACAGATTTGTAGAGGTTTCTGTGGGGCGAGGTAGGCAAGTGTTTTAGCACTTTGAAATGAGTGTAATGGTGATTCTAAAGACTGGTGAGGAGCTGGATAGGGCATGCAAGTGTCATGAGTCCTCTCTAGACAATAGAAAACATGTAAAACTAAATAAACCCCAAGGTAGAGCACTGAAACACCAATGAATTCCACCTTTCAAACTTGATTCATTTACCTATCAAGAATAAAAGAGATGATGGCACACATAAACATAAGATCACTAAATAACTGAGAAGGAAACTATGCTTATTCACATTACCACAAAAATCCCACAAAATGCTGCAAAAACCCTAGTTTATTTCCTTGCCAAACTGCAGAAGCGATGTACAATAATGCTCAATGCATCCAAAAGAGTCCAACCCTTACAAATGACTGAAAAAACACATGATATAGACCTCCAAACCACCTGTGCTATCCATCAGGGGTCGAATCCATGAGAACAGGGGTGGTTTCAACCATATCTAAACTAGGAACACAAAATTAGGCAGTGGAACAACTTGTCTTTAAAACCCAGGAAACTAATTCATTCAACTCTAAACCACCTACAACTGATGTATCTACCTTATCAAGTCAATTTTTATTATTTTTACATCATAGCACATCTATTTACATCATGTCACATCATGAATTTTACCATAAGAGAGAAAAAGTCAAACTAGAAGAAAACTAGGCGAAAAACAGAGTTTTTGAGCAAAATTGGCACTTTTTCATCTTGTGTGGAGCACCATTTTTCTGTGCGTAATGCTTTTTCGAAGTTGCTTTTGGAGGGCTTCCCGAGGCCCAAATCAGGTGTAGGATAGCTGGTTGGAAAGACCTGTGAATCTACTTTCTGGAACAGCTTGAATGTTTTGATTTGGAGTCCATGTGCCCCTCCAATATTGCCATCTCCCAACACTGCTTCCTGTGTGGCCAAAAAGTGGCAGAGAGGGCATTGTTTGGGTGTTTTTGGCCCTTTTGGAGGTCCAAAACTTATCAAAATTTCCTAGTAATGTATGAGAATGCATAAATTTTAATAAGGAATCCAAAAATGCCAAGTTTCTTCAAATGGAGGTCCCTATCAAAAGCGAGCGCCGGTGGCGCTACGCACCTACCGGAAAAACCTGTTTTTTGCCTTAAAAATTCAAAAATAACCAAAACTTCACCAAATTTCTTGAAATTTGGCCTGAGTGATATTTTTTACGTGATATGCTGGGACGATGATGCTTCAACCAAGATCTTTGAGTTTATCATGCTCTTTTTGCTTTCTTAAGGCCCCTTTTCAACTTAGGCTTAAGCCTCTTCATTATACTGTCAACATACTGTCCTTTATTCCATTGTTCACCAACATTTGGAATGCCTGTTGTTTCTGAGATAGTGGTAGGTGACAAGATGAAGGAGACACTAGCAAGTTTCACTTGGCCATTATGTAGATGAATGACAAACAACTAGGCAAGCTCATAGCAAGAATGATGTCTAAAACAAGATATAGCAAGAGGAAAAGCAAGCAACTCTTGAAATTGATAGTGTCCTCCCGGATGATCTTTTCCCCTTTGTGTGGATTTTTTGGTGCATGATCTTGTCTGGAAGAATCACTAAGAGTTTCCTCTTCCCTCTCATAGTCTGAATCTATCTCCATGCTTATTAGTTTGAAGCGAAAGCAGATGAGTATGAAGAGATTTTGAAATATGAAGTGAGTGGTGTGTATAAGGAAGTGAATGCTAGGAGGAAGGGCTTATTTTCGGAATGAGGGTAGTGGATGGTATTATGAATGTTGAATGAGGGATCTGATAATGAAGTGGATGTAGTGAAGGATTAGGAAGTGGGAGTTAAGGTTTGGGAATAAAGTATAGGGCTAGGGTTTGGTAAATGGGAGTGGGGTTTAGGAAGTGAATGTTGATGATGTCAAGGAAAAGGCATAGGATTTTCCAAGCTGAAAATGGATGAAGTGAAAAAGAAGAGCAATTCTTTTTAAAAACTTGCAAAAGAGGATTTAAGAATTAGCTAGGGTTTATGTTAGCAATTTAGCTAGGGTTTTTCTTAAAGGAAACCACAAACATCCAAGGCACCAAACACAACTTCCCTAAACAAGCAGGAATTTTTTACTTACTTGGAACAATCTTTAATTTGATTTTTAAGAAGTTTGGAGAGTTTTGAAGTGTTTTTGGCTTTTCGAACAGGTGCGTAGCGCCAAGGAACATGTGCATAGCGCCTTTTTGAAGACCAGTTTTGGAGGTCTTCCCGGTGTCCAAATTGGGCACCAGATAGCTCATTGGAAAGCTTATTAATTATGATTTCCAACAAAACTTTAATTTTTCAATTGGAGTTCATTTACCCTGTCAAACGTCAAATATCCCAAGACTGGTCAAAATGTACAAAATGAGGTTGCTTAAAGGCAGAGCGTTGTTGCAGTCAACTTTTGAAGGTCTTCCTCAACTCCAAATTGAGCTCATAATAGCTCATTGGAAATATATTTTTGTATAGTTATCATTTGATTCATCAAGAAATTCATTTTGCCAACCAATCTAGGAGAAATCTTGATTTCCCCAAGGCCACTCCAGAGGTGCAGCAACCCTCCTGAGGAAACTTTATTTTTGACATTTCTCTAAAACCATGACACCTGTGAAAAAAGTGAAGGACGTTTTGTTTCCTTGGCCTATTTTGGACAAAAACATCTCTCACTTTCTCCAAATTCGTTTTTTCTTGCTTAGAAACATCATTTGAGTAAAACCTATCCCGATGTGTGGAACAGGGAATTTGTCGAAATGAAGTCAAATGAAGGGGATAAGGGGCTTCTAAATTCTTGAGAAAATTTTGGGAAGTAGGGAGGGATGTTAGGAAATAGGGAAAAGTGAAATTTGAAAGATTTAGTGAGGGGAAGGGGTCCAAAATAGCTAAACACAGGCCTAGCCTAGAAAATTGTCAAATTGTAGCAAGAAACTAGGGTTTGTGTGAAAATGAGGAATTTGAGGAATATCAGTGATGGGAAATGTTTAATAAGGTATATTAAGGATATGGGAAGGTGTATGAACATCAGGACACAAGTTTTGTTGATGATTTGACCATCCAAGAGAAATTACTTTCAAAACCCTAGGAGAGGGAAATAAGCCTTACCTAGGTACAACTGAAGCACGAACAAGGTGTAAAATGACCCATTGGAACATGAAATGATGATGACAACCCTTTAAATGATGGTATACTCAGCGTATGGTGACATGGACTGACATTTGGACAATTTGAAAGGAGTGAAAACAAACCCTAGACCTAATACCTAGTGACCAAATTTTACTTGAAGACTCAGTGAAATGACAAAATTTGACCTTGACACCCTAAAACCACTTTGTAATATTTGATCACTGGTGGAAGGCTTAAAATACTGACACTAACATTGGCTCCAATGGGGATGGTAGCTCCTGGGAGGTGCCAAGAACCACAGATCTATGGGAGAGCAGACCAGTGCCTTATCCATTGGGCATGGAGTCAAAAACTCAAGCTGAAATTACATGACTGAATACTGGTGACTCAAAGACACAAACTGACTTGAAACTGACTCAATACTAAAACACAACTAACAAACTTGAAAATATGCTCAAAATGGAGCTTATTCAATAAAGCTTAATCTAACTCTTCCATTCATCACCTGATCAAATGAAATGGAACGACCAATGCAACCAAGTAAGTATTCCAGTTGTTGTTTGGAATCTCTGCAAGTGCTTTCTTATGAACAACAAGAGAGAACTACTGAAAGGCAACTCCCATGAAAACTTGTGAACAGATCTGTTGAATAATATGGGTTCTCTATCCGCCCCCAAAAACACTGCATAAGGATCTTGAAATTCATGCACACTGGGACTTAGCTCATCCAATGGATTACTTTTCTTCTCCTCGTACAATGAATGCAAACTTTCATCTGAGCTTTGTGACGACACTCTTGCTAATAATGACAAAGAAACTGGCTGTCGGATCAAGTTTGTATCAATACTTGTTTCAATCTCACAATTAGCTAGTGGAGAAGGACTTTGACTATAGACATCATCCAAAACATCAGCTATTAGATCGTGACAAACTTGAAAAAACTGTTGCAACCCATTTTCTATTGGTTCCGATGAGATTACATGATTTCCTATAGGCTGCTCACTTGAAGATATGCTATACAATTTTCCCTTCAAAAACTGAAATGATTTAGAACAAAATGGTACGGAATCATCTGGCATCATTTGATCATATGGTCCAGTTTCCAAGTCTTCATCCACAACCTGACATTCAATGGTATTCGGGGGCTGCAAATATGGATATGAGAAGCCTTGGATATGAGAAAATATGGAAACGAAGAAAAACAGAAAGGCAAAGATCCTTCACTTACTTCAAAATTTGCTGCACTTTCCTCCTCACTTCCATGGCTGATATGTAATGGCTAATCACTATACTCGAACGGCTGAAAGTGAACTTCCTCCTTCCACAAACCAATTGTTGATTTGTCTGCAAGATTAGCTTCTATTTGGAGAACATAATCATCATCATACTGATCAAATTGAGGAAAACCATCAGTAAAAAATATATCATCAAGCATGCATGTCATATCAATAGATCTCTCTTCTCCAAAATGATCTATAAAACAATCATTGTCAGATCTATGATAACTGGGATAAGAAACCAAATGTTCTGGATCAGCAACTTGTTCTTCTTCAATCAACGAGCCACAGTCTTGAACATCATACTCATTCCTTGTGGTGATCCTTTGCATCATCTCTTCCACTGCACTTACCAATATGTTAAGCTTTACCTCTAAAGATATCGATTCCTCTGGATCTATGTTCTTCATCACATCTTCCTTCAGCTTTTCTCTTCTGATCAACAAATGAGCCTCTACATCTACTACACTGTTTTGAATCTCTTCAAGTGTTGCAAGTTTTCACTCTCAGCTGAAACTCCATTTTCGGATTGAAGGCATCCAGATAGTGTAAGAGAGCAGATCTAGGAGGAGGTCTTATATTAACAAGCATCGAATAATAAACTTGGTTAAATCTAGTAGAAAATTGTTGTACTGTCTCCCCTTGCTGTCTTTTCAACTGCTTATACTCTTCTATAATCAGGAAAGGGTTTTGTCTGACTACCCACCTGTCGAGGAAAACTTTGACGTACTGCTGTAAATCTTAGATGCTCACATCAAGCAGGGTTTTGAACCAACTCTTGACTTTGCCTTGCAAAGAAAGAGTAAAAAGCCTAATACTGACATCTTCTTCATCAACTTCAAAAAGGTCAAGAAAAGACTCAGAATTCAATACATGTCTCTCAGCGGTGATGTTTTCACGTTCACCATCAAATCTTGGTAGATATAGGTCATAATTTTTAGGGAAAGTATGGGATATAGGAGGTAAAATCAGAGGCTTGTATCGATCTAGAATTTTACAAGGTGTAGGAGTATATACAGAAGGTATAGAATCAGTCTTGGTCTCTTTAGGCTCATCAGTTTGAAGATGGTCATCAAAAAATTCAGAAGAAAGGTCTTGATCAACCTCAAAGGCATGCAAATATTTGGTATTCACAATCTTCAAAGGGAAGGAATCAAATGCAGGCCGAGGATCTCTTCTCAAATACAATATACTTTGCAAAGCCTTCTTGACATTCTCGGGAGAAGAGAAGAAATAATTTATAACAAAGAACATAATGCCTTGGATTAAATTCCAACTTGAATACCTGAGCTTTCCATATTGTCCTTTCATGTTTCTTCTAGTCAGGTTCATCCTCTAGTGGAGTCCTTGGATCTGATCTCGAAACTGATTTAGAGTCACCAGGTGAATGATTTCAGCCTTGCTGTGTCTGATCATTATCCACCATCAACAATCAAATCTGGACTTGATTACAATTTGCTGAGGAACATAAAACTACGTTCCCTAGTATGGTCGCCACTATGTTAGGGCCTAAATCTACCTCAGGCTGAGAAAGGCATGTCTAGGGTAACACCAAACCACGCTTAACCTGGTAGCTAGCCCTACCAGGTCGGGAGAGGGCTCTCTCCTTGTCAATCTCAATGAAACTTTATCAAGGAAGGCTTGAGATGAATGATATAAAAACTAATTTTAGGCTAGGTATGCTTGCTCAGAGAAATTTGATTGATTTTAATGGTTTGTTGCTGGATTATATGGGGAAGGCAGCTTTGGGTCTGGGAAATGAACACAGATTTGCAGAGGTTTTTGTGGGGCGAGTTGGGAAAGTGTTTTAGCACTTTGAAATGAGTTTAATGGTGAGTCTAAATACTGGTGAGGAGATGGAGAGGGCATGCAAGTGTCATGAGTCCTCTTCAGATAGTAGAAAAATGTAAAACTAAATAAACCCCAAGGTAGAGCACTGAAACACCAACGAATTCCACCTTTCAAACTTGATTCATTTAGATATGAAGAATAAAATAGATGATGGAACACATAAACATAAGATCACTGAATAACTGAGAAGGAAACTATGCTAATTCACATTACCACAAGAATCACACAAAATGCTACAAAACCCTAGTTTATTTCCTTGCCAAACTGCAAAAGTGATGTACAATAATGCTCAATGCATCCACAAGAGTCCAACCCTTACAAATGACTGAAAAAACACATGATATAAACCTCCAAACCACTTGCGCTATCCATTAGGGGTCGAATCCATGAGAAAAGGGGTGGTTTCAACCATATCTAAACTAGGAACACAAAATAGGCAATGGAACAACTTGCCTCTAAAACCTAGGAAACTGATTCATTCAACTCTAAACCACCTACAACTGATGTATCTACCTTATCAAGTCAATTTTTATTATTTTTACATCATAGTACATCAATTTAAATCATGTCGAATCATGAATTTGACCATAACAGAGAAAAAATCAAACTAGAAGAAAACTAGGCGAAAAACAGAGTTTTTGAGCAAAATTGGCACTTTTTCATCCTATGTGTAGTGCGTTTTTCAAGCTGCTTTTGGAGGGCTTCCCGAGGTCCAAATGTTGGAATTATGATTCTGGTTTGGTACTATGGCACAGGTTTTGTACTTGTTGGCAACTCACTCTATTGACAGATCTTAGTTCAGGCACTCAGAAAGAAGAAAAAAACATATACGCAGGTTAATCTAGAAGAAGACGCATATACACATGGGTTATACATTACAAAAGCGCGTATATGTTGGGGACTTACTCTTGGTCCATGGTAGTTAGTCCTTGGGATTTGAACCTATGGTTTTGGACCATGGCGACTCGTCAGATGTGTTGATCCCTAGTTTTGGGTTCATGGTAATGAAATGTTATGGTTTTGGACCGTGGTATTGTGGAAGGCCTAAGACTATAAAGAGGAAGGAGATCTTGTGGTAAATGATCATCTGAATTATCATTGAATATCTGAAAAAGTGGTAGATCTAAATGCTAGAAATTAGGTTATGGTGCAGATCTGGATCTGAATAAAGGAGGAACCTTAGCACAAAGAAGAAGGATAAGTTTTATTGATGGGTCATAATCTTTAAGCTTGAATGATAGTATCTTTATATGATTTTGGTCTGTTGTATGTGGCGCTTGCTTGATCTATAACACTGATAATCTAAGTTAATTAGTGTTTTTGAATATCTGAAAGAGCGAATTATCCTTTAGAGATCTGTACGTAGGTTCAGTGAAGCGAAGGCGCATATACACGCTGGTTCAGTGAATGAAAACAGCATATACGCAGGTTGTTCCAAACACAGAAGCGTATGCACGCATGTTGCAGGTTATTTAAATAGCGTATATACTTTAAGTTGTGATCTAGCTACTTCTGTTTATTGCTGTTGTGTTCTGGGTTCAGTGTTTGGTGTGTGGTTTCTGGCACTGTTTTTTGGGTAGAACTGTCATAGAAGTATCTACTTGATTCAGATCTAATTGGTGGAAAGGAGATTGGTTGATTCTTGATGATTGATTGATGTTTATGGATCCAGTCTGAAAATTTATGAAACGTGGTCCCTAGAAGAAAGAGAAGGTTGTAGCCTTCTGTAGGCCAACACCTACGTATTAGTATCTTGGCTAGTGCAAGAGCTAAAGGGTGTTGTAGCTCCCTTCCAGGAGAAGCTGGAGAACGAGAGAGGGTTGTAGCTCTCTGCAGGTTGCAGCCTATGTACTGGTAAAGGACTGCACCAGTACATTGTAAAAGAAATGTCTAATTTAAAAGAAGATAGAGACGAATTACAGCAGGTGGTTTTCACCCACATTGGGTTTCCACCTTATATCTTGTGTTCTTGTGTGTGATTGTCTTTCTGCTCTGTTTTACTGTCTCTGGTTACTGGTTCTACAACACAAATTAACAATCATCTTCAAGATAAAGAAAATTAAAAGTTAGCTTTGTATACGCGAGTTTCATTCTGCATAGTTGCGTATATACGCGGGTTTATCTATCTGAAGTAGTGTATATCATTTGTTTTGAAAAAGGAATATTTGACTTAATAATATTGATTCACCCCCCCCTCTCAGTATTATTTCCAACAATTGGTATCAGAGCAGGTCCTACAGAAGAAGCTTGATCGCTTAAAGGAAGATCTATCATCTTGAGCAATTACGAGAGGGAAGCATCAATCAGGCCACCGATTTTGATGGGACAAAATTCGTGTATTGGAAGGTACGAGTTACTTCTTATCTTCAATCTCTTGGTACAGAAGTCTGGGATATCATAAATACAGGGTATACTTTTCCATCAGCAACTCCTACAGATCCGGCTGAGAAGAAGAATTATGAAACAAATGCAAAGGTGGTGAATACTCTATTAGGATGCCTATCTCAATCAGAATTTGTCAAGGTAATGAAGTTTAAATCTGCAAAAGAGATATGGGACAAGATTGTTCTAAGCTATGAAGGAGATGATCAGGTAAAATGGGAAAAACTTCAAACCCTCAGGATTCAGTATGAAAATCTCAAGATGTATAATGATGAAAGTGTGGCTAATTATTTTCTTCGCGTAAATGAGATTGTTAATTGTATGAAAATTTTGGGTGAAGAAATAAAAGAGGTTGTTGTGGTTGAAAAAGTTCTAAGATCTTTGTCCTCTAGATTTGAATCTAAAGTTTTTGCTATAGAAGAAAAGGAG
>APFE030399757.1:0-20992 GCA_000404065.3 Pinus taeda
AGTGGTAGGCTTCCTGGTTGCCATAATTTTGCTTTCCATTTTTCTTGCTAACTTGAATGCCTTCTCCAATGAATCAGGGTCCCAAAGGTGAACCTCATGTTGGATATTATCCTTTAAAGTCCCTATGAACACATCAATCATATGCTCCTCTGGAATATCTTTTACCCTTATGTTCAAATTTTGGAAGTGCTCAATGTGATCCATCATTGAACCCTTTTGTTTGAGACTTATCAGTTGGCTAAAAAAAGTGTTTCTTTTTGTATCCTCATAATCTATTGTCATTTCTTTCATAAAAACTGCCCAAGTGACAATTTGTTTATGAGAGCAAAGCCATTGACACCATACAAATTGATTTGGTTCCAAATATAAAGTGGCAATACATACCTTTTGTGTGTTTTGCACATTATTGAGATCGAAAAATTGCTCCGTCTGTAGTATCCATGTTGCAGGATCCTTGCCATCAAACTTCCTCATATCGATTTTTGGAATATGGTGGTTCTTAGATCCAACATTAAAGTCTATGAAATCATGATTAACATTTATTTTTTTCTCATCACGAGTTTCCTTTACTACCCTTTCACCATTAGTAAGTATTTCTTGTAGAAAATTTGTCAAATCTATCTTCAAATCTTCCATGCATGTCTTTAAATCTATCTTCAAATCATCCATCTTAGCTTCCACATCATTCATCTTAGCTTCCACCCCATATATCTTAGCTTCTACATCTTTCTTTAAACCATCCATTTTAGATTTTGTTACTTTTTGTGCGAGTGACATTTGTTGCACTTGGTCTTGTAATTTTGATATATCATGTTGCATTTCTTCCTCTTCTTCATGATTCATGCTAGAGCTTTCAGGTTGCTTACTAGGTGTTTGCATTTTCTTTCCTCAAGGCATCAGTTACTGATAATAATGCTTTACTATGCCCTTTGAATTCCTTCAAAATAATTTTTCAAACCAAGCTTAAGCAAAAATTTAAAAAAATCTACACATCTTTTTTCACTTTGTAGGAGCTCGATATTGCATTTGATGTATCTCTGTAATTTCGGATCTTCTAGTTTTGAAATTATGACCTTAGGTATCCCTCTACGTCCTCTTTTCAATGCCACCAGTTTGATCAAATTTAGATTCTCCAATAAAGAGTTATGCACAATCTCCCAAGATGACCAGATTATATACCTTTTCAGAAGAGCGAACTTGTAGGAAGTGCCACATGTCACTGTTTCGACCTTAGGATTTGAAAAATATATATATGAAACTACAGTTCTTCCTCTTTCTGTAACTTCTTACAAACTTTCAATCTGATGCTCAAAACAAAAGTTATGACTATTTCCCCAAGTCACCTATTTGGAATGTAATTCGGGAGTCAGCAAAAATGCCAACTTCCTCAGATCATATCTCTGCAAATATAGCACGAAAAGCTCTGAAATTCGGACCTGCGGTTCAGAACAATTTCAACCCAAACTGGGTTTTTTTTTTAGCATCTAAAACATCGCAGAAAAAAAGTTATAGCGCAAATTCCATGATGACCTGTTTGGGGCAGTGAAACCCTAGAATTCAAACCTCTGATACCAAATGTTACGGAACCAGCTCACAAAAAAGATAAAAAAAGATAGATCAACGCCTTAGAATTCAGCTTCTTCGAGGGGGCAACCTCCTTTACATTACACAAAAGAATGATTCTTGGATGAGTCAAATGACAAAACCTCTTTTCTATATATAGGAGTCTAAGGAGTCACAATATAACCAAGCTGACCTAACAATAATAATATAAAGGCACAAAAATAATAATAGAGGGATTCTATGGGGCACAGTAATAACAAAATGGGGACAGTATGGGCACAACAATATTAATAAGGGATACAACTATAAAAGTAATGGGGTAATCACTAGTATTATAGGGACCTAACAGAACCAACTGCCATATTTGAACAAGGGCTACATTGTGGATACTTTAGCTTAGTTTAAATATAGTTAAATTAGAGTAAAAAAACACAACTTTCGTTGGGGTGATTGAGAGAGATGTGTGATTAAGAAGAAAAAGATTACAATTTGTATGAACACACTTGTCAACAATGGGAAACACGTTCCCTTTAATTGTTAAATATCTTCCTTTTTTATATTTACTAATATTATTTGTGGGTAATAAACTTTCATTTTATACTTGGCAACAAACTTGGTAAGATGGTTAAGCTCATATCGTTGTTGCCATAAATTATGAGAATCAGTACACTATGTAATCTAGATACTAAGGTAGTAGAAGAGGCAAAAAAGTGTAACACTATATTATATATATATATATATATATTATATATTATATATATATATATATATATAAAGTAGATCTATAGAGTCAATGACTATTCTTAATATTTGTGGGTACATCTCTATCTAGTTTACTCTATATCAAAATTTTGAAGTGGTTGAATATTATAAATCATGAATTCCCTATTAATTCCACTAGATGTTAACCACCTTCAACCTTGTTGCACCACTCGGCTGACTATGTGGGATATGCAACCTATGAGGCGTCCACTAAACAAGGATTACTTTAAAATAGAGAAATGTCAGTAGGAACAGTTCATGACAATTTTTGAAGAAAATCGAAAGAGATGGTTTTAGAGAATATTATGTAAGGATAGAGAACATATAAGATCATAGGTGGATACAACTAGTTTTCCAAAATATCTAGTTTTGTCCAACTAGTTTAAAATATAAGCTTGGAGGGTGCTACTTTCTTAAAGTAATTTCTTTGATATCATTAGAGAGTTCATCCTTTTTGTGTATCTTATAATTGACCATATGAAAAGTGATTTTCCACTTTAGATTTAAAAGTTTATTTTGATATAGAGAGATTTCATCCATGTTTTTATATTAGAAGTCTCACAGTCATAACATATGATGCTCTGTACTAAACTTATTATTAAGAGTTCCTATATCTACTGGTGCAAACACATTAAAAAATTGGTTGATATAGACCAATAAATATATAAAACAATAAGTATTATTCTCTACCTTTTAAAATTAGCAATGCCAATCAAAACATAATAACCATTTTTATTTAAATAATTATTGCTATACTATATATATTATATAATAAAACAAAATATTAAAATAGATATATTTAATACTGATTAAATAATGTATTTATTTAAATAAAGAAAAACTATTATCCAATAAAAGAAAAACATTAAACCAAATTGATAAATGTAATGAGCAAAAACCATCGCAAATTGATAAATGTAATGAGCAAAAACCATCGTTGAATTGGGATAAAAGTTTAAAAAAGTGTGTCCATTTTTATGCTTCATGATTCATGTCTTGAATTTAAGGTACATTGTTTACATTCATACTTACATTCCATTGTTTTATGGATCATGCATCATTCCATTTCATAAAGCTACATGTTAGGTTTATTATTTATTTATAAATTTATATATTATAGAATTTATTTAATATTGATAATTTATATGGTAATTTTATAATTGGAAATTGAGTAAATTATAAAAATGTAAATATAAATTTAGAAAAGCAAAGTACTTAGAGTGTCATCTCTTGATATAAAAAAAATAATCACAAAATTCATCAACCATAAAACAAAAATTAAATTAAAAGAAAAAAACAATTAGAAGACCTATCTAATAAAGTGAAAAAGAAGTTAGAAAAAAATCTATTTAAAAAAATTTAAGAAAATGTATCTGATTCAAAAAATAATAAACCCATAAAAATATTATAAATTACTCTATCTAATATGATATATCTATCCATTTTATAAAAACATATAGGAGTATTTCTTTAAGTTATTTGTAAATCTTTTTAATTAATTTTGTAATAAAAGTATTATCTAATTAATATATTTTAAATATTTTAAAATGCTTGTCTATAATGCGACTTTTGAAAAAAGCTTTTCTTCTGGTTTTTTCGTCAAATTCTGGCAGCAATTTAATGGAATCAACAAGTTTGAAATAGCTAGTTTGGGTCTTTCAAGGTGCCTGAATCCAAATATCAGTTACAAAACTATTCTAACGTGCAACAAATCAAAGACTTAACCTCAATTTTCCACCGGATCTCCGTTCAGCAAAACTCCAAAAAGTCGCATTATAGACAACTCCATTTAAAATATATTTTTAATTTAAAAAAAAAATTATAAATTAAATAAATACCTTAAATTATATTGAGTTGCTATCGAGATTTAATCACTCACGTAAGACACATTTTAACGTCCAATAAAATTCACAAACAAAAACCATTGAAACTTACACATAATTTTTTTAATAAACATTGGTGAAGACTTTCGATTAGGAAGAAGTGCTCTCTGGGATGGTTGCAATTACCGCCAAAATCCTTTCAATTACCATCCATTCTTTCTTGAGGACAATTTGCTCCTTTCTTCGTTATATTAATTTCATAACCTGCGCTTCATGCATGCAATTCATTTTTCGTGACATTTGATTCTTTTCTTGGTTACATTAATCTAATATCGCTGCCACGTTTCTTAGCGCATATACTACACCGGTGTCAATGTATTTGAAAGTTTCACTCCATCTCATTAAATAAGCTGCTGCGCTCCTTGAGTTCCTAGTCTTATGATGGTAGGATTTTTGTTTTTTTGGGCCATTTGTAATCGATAAGGATTTTCGGTTTGTATGCACAATCTGTGAGCAACAAGGGTGAGGAGATGTGACAAAGCATATTGAATGGAGATGTGTCAAATCGTATTGAATTGCAAGTCTGTCAACCCAAAACTATAATTACAGAATGAGGTCTTAACCCATCAAAAATTAAAAAAAATAAAATTTAAATAATAAAATAAATAAAAATTGTTTCTATAATATTGACCTTATAACATCGGGGTTTAATTTATGGTCAATGCTTGAACTAATTGGATATAAACACATTTCAAAATGCATTATACCGTGCTGCAACAGGGACCAGTGAATAATAAGATTGATTTAATAGAAATAACATTAATTTGATTGGCATTTTTGTTAAGTATGTCTTTGCACATAATATTTAAAATACACCTTTTCCCTATGGAAAATATTCTGTACACTATATTTATAATACCTTTCAAGTTTCACAAATTTCACTACACAGAAAGTTGCTTTTTTCTTTCTCGTAATTTCACTGGACATAAATTTTCTTTATCGTAATTTCATGATTTACTCAAAACTGTTGATGTAAATGTAGTAAAATTTAAGAAGTGATAATAAATGTATTAAAATTTTAGATTTTTATAAATTTAATGCATAATTAAGAAATGAAAAGAATAATTAAATCATTTTTTTTTAACTTATTAGATATAAAACGATGGCCAATGAAACATGTTGAGGAATTTTCCTCTGGTATTCCCTTGAATTCCTACGTTACTTTGGAAGATACATGCGTTAAATATTTCACTATTTCAGAGAGCGTACAAAGAGAATTGGAATATAATAACATACAACGCGCGTTTAGTTAAATGTAGAAATTTCAAATGTCAACATGTTGATGATTCTGAATGTGTACAAAGGAATAGACCAATGGAGATATGCAAAAAATCGGCAGCTTCCAGCCGCTGAAGTCATCATATGCAAGGGTAGTTATATTAAAGCAAAATTAAAAAACATTTTGATTTTTGGATTTTCGGTTTGTCTGTGCAATCTATGAAAAGCAAGGGAGATGAGATATGACAAATCACATTGAATGGAGATGTTACAAATCACATTGAATTGCAAGTCTATTTGTGAACAACAAGGGAGAGGAGATGTGACAAATCACATTGAATGGAGATGTTACAAATCACATTAAATTGCAGGTCTCTCAATCCCAATCTGCGGTGGAACTATGATTAATAGAATAAAGCCTCAGCGGAGTTAAACCAATAAAATTAAAATAAAAACAAAATTAAAAATAATAAAAAAAAAAAAATTAATTTTTTTTCTATAATGTAACATTATAACATGGGTTTAATTTATGATCACCGCTCGAACTAATTGGAGGTCAACGAATTTCAAGATATGTTATACCCTGTTGTGGCAGGGAATAATAATGGATGGTTACTAAGAATGTAAAGTTAAAATAAAATAAAAATTCATCGAACCCTTCATAATCTCGTCAAGGCGAATATACATCAAATTGTAGATGCATTGGCTTTCCTAATATTTGTTGAACACAACGACATTTATATTGTGGACGAATAGCCTTATCAATATGGATCGAATACAAAACTAAAATTATATATATATATATAATATATATATATATATATATATATAATATATATAATATGTGGGGGAAAACACATGATATTGTGCTGGAATAATGTTGAAATGGTGAATTTGTATAAAGTTAATGAGTTTTGTTGGTATAGTTAGTGCTTGAGTCTATCTTTCATGAGTTGTGTTTTCCTAGTTTAGTAGTTTATGTTGTGAGTGGGTGATCTTAATTATTTGGATCTGGATTGTTTTAGAAGTTGTTTATATATGCCTATATAATGTATTGGTTGTTCAAATAGTGTTATCAATGAGAATTTGTTTTATTCATGTACATCTCTTTGATTCTCTCATTTGGTACCAGAGTGAGATCTAGATTTGGGTTAAGAGTGTGGTTGAATTTTCTCTGTGGTCGTTGAGTTGGGAGAAATGTGTGTGCACAAGGAGTAGATCCATTGCATTGTTTGGCATTGAGATATGTTGAGAGCGGCAAACATGTGGTGGAAGGGTAGTTCCAGTTCGTGCAGGTGGAGAATTTTTGGGGTGTGAAACCACTTGCAATGTCACCAAGTCAGAAAATTTGTTTGAAGGTCTGTAGCCTGTGGTGAGGAGTGGAACCCACAAGATCAATGAATTTATTGCATCGTTGTTATAAACCATCGTGCACAACTGAGGTGGAGGGTTCAAAGGTTTATTTTTTAAACATACAGTTGAGGTTATTTTATTATGGAGAAGTAAATTGGAGAAAAAAAGGAGAAGTCCAAGATGTGAGTTCGTGAAAGTAGACATAAGGGATTAAAGTTTTTAATATATATATATATATATATATATATATGAAGCGTAAATTGTGAAAATATGTTTTTGAGCGGTGAAAATGTTTTTATTGTGAGTGGTGTTTCTCTTTTCTTCATGGTATAAAAGAGAAATAAGAAGTGTTTTTGAAGATTTTATAATTGGATTTATTTTCTTATTTAAAGCCAGATTGAGTCTTGATTTTTTTTAGATCTGGTGCATTTGGTTTTGGATCTAGTGAATGTGGGTGTAGATGTTTTGGGAAAAGATTTTTGCTATCATGTCAAATATTTTAGCAGAAACGTATTTGAATGAGTCCAAAAGAATTTGATGGAGGAAATGATGCAAATTGGAAATTCAAGGTATTAACAATATTAGAGGGCGATAATTTGTGGTCCATAATGAGTAGGGAAAAGACTAAACCCACTATTGGTGTAGCCATTTCAGAGTGGGAAAAACGAGAAACAAAAGAAAAGGTATTTCTATGAATGTCACTTAAAGAAAACATCATTCGTCATATTAGGGACTATAAAACATCCAAGGAAACATTGGATGTTCTCCAAAGATTGTATGAAATATCTAATACCGACTGGATTTTGTTCTTAAAGACCAAGCTTTTGTCAATTAAAATGTAAGTCAATGAAAGTATAAACAGTTTTATTTCCCGTGTCAAAGAGCTAAGTGATAAGTTATGAGACATTGGTGAAAAGATCTGTAATACTGACTTGGTCACCATCACATTGAATCACTTAATGCAATATTATCAAATTTTTGTTTCAAGTCTTTTAGCTAGAGATAAACCTCCTACTTTTGATGAATTAGCATGTATTCTTCTACAAGAGGAAAAGATGATGAAAAGCTTCAATTTGGGCTCTAGTAGTTCAGATATGACATTGGTAGCCAAGAGTAAGCAACCATACAAATGCAATTCATGGGACAAGAACAAAGGAGGCAAGTTTCAAGCAAAACATAAAGGTATGGCACAATCTAAATTTCTAGCTCATGATAAGGGAAATGATGATTGTTGTTATTGTAGCAAATATGGACATCATTCTAAAGATTGATATAAAATAAAATAAAATGAGTCTAAATAGAGAAACAAAAGGAATAATGGGAATTTTGTGGACAAATACACCTCAATCAATAATGGATTTAAAAATCTCATATTGTTTGTTGAGACTGAGGATGTGAATGTTTGGTTCATTGATTCTGGTGCATCACTCCATATGTCTTGTAATAAGGATTGGTTTGATGAATGTCATGAGAATATTAATGGAACATGTGTTTATCTAGGAGTAACAGATCCCTTAAAGTTCAAGGCCATGGAATAATAGGTGCGATGTTGCCTAATGGACAAGAGAGACAGAACCATGATGTGATGTATGTTTCTAGTATAAAAAAGAATTTAAATTATGCTTCTACTATAGTTGATCAAGATCTAAAAGTGGATTTTTTCAAATCATAGTGTGTTGTTAAAGACATCCAGGATCTTTACAATATTATGACCACAAGTTCCAGATTTGGAGGCTTGTATAATTTTGATGTGACTAGGATAGGGCATCAAGCATTGGTATCTACAACAATGTCAACAAAAGATTTATGGCATCAAGATTCAAAGGTACAGGAATGTAAATCACAATGATTTAATGTTACTTCAAACAAAAACAATGGTTGAAGGTCTTCATGTTATGAAGAATAATCATGTTGAATGTGAAGCATGTGCACTTGGAAAGAAACATAGAGAGGAATTTCCTATACATAAAGGAAAAGGAAAAGAGAAGTACTTGAATTGGTTCATAATGATGTATGTGGACCCATGAAAACTAGATCTCTTTGATGAGCATTTTATTTTCTTATTTCAATTAATGATGGATCTAGATATACTTGGGTCTATTTCATAAGAAAAAAAAGTGATGTTTTTGAGTACTTTAAGGAATTCAAAAACATGGTGGGAAAAAATTGGCAAATACATCAAAATTATTGGATTTGATCAAGGGGGAGAATATAAATCAAGAGAATTTAATAAATATTGTAAAATTCATTGGATTATCAACAATTTACAATGCCTCATACACCTAAGAAAAATGGAGTTGTTGAGAGGAAAAACAGAACACTAGTGGAACATGCATGAAGCATGCTTCAAAGGTAAAAATATATCTAATGGTTTTTGGGATGAAGCCATTAATACTGTTATTTATTTGAAAAATAAGAGTCCAACCAAAATTTAAGATATGAAAACACCTTTTAAAGCATTTTATGGATACAAACCAAAAGTGAAACATCTAGGAGTTTTTGGATGCAAGGCATTTTCTCATATTCCAAAAGATGAAAGAAGAAAATTTGATGCAAAATCAATTAAGTGTGGATTCATTGGTTATTTTGATGATCAAAAGGCATACAAGTTGTTTGATCCAAGTTCACATAAATTACATGCAAGTAGGGATGTGGCATCTCATGAGAATGCAGATGAAGGCAATAATATTAGTGCATGGAACACTAATGATTATGTCAAAATAGAAGCAAGTTTTAAAATAGGAACAAGAACATGTACAACAAGAGGTACATGAACAGGCACAGGTTCAAGAGCAGGAAGAATCTAGAGTAATCGCACTCCAAGAAGAGGAAAAGGGACTTCATAAAGCAGAAAGAAGGATGAAAGCAATAACACTCCAAGAAGGATATCACGTAAAATTGAGCCACCTATAAGGTACAAAGATTATGCATTGATGTCTCGTGTAATGAATGTTGTAGAACATTCAAGTTATGAAGAAGCTAAAGAATATAAAAAATGGAGAGATGCAATGAATGAATAATATAACTCCATAATGAAGAATGACACATTGGAATTAACAAAATTTCCTTAAAGATAAAGTTATGATATGATGAAAATGGTTGTTCAAACCAAAGTTTGATGTTTATGGCAATATTGATAAGTATAAAGCTAAATTGGTTGAAAAAGGCATTGATTATGAAGAAACTTTTACACCTATATCTAAACTTAATACAATTAAAACGTTGATTGCATTATGTACAAAACAAAATTAGAAAATGCATCAGTTAGACGTCAAATCTGCTTTCTTCGATGGTGAATTAAAAGAAGAAGTTTATTTGGTTCAGCCTGAAGGGTTTGTAAACAAGGGATAGGAGTATCTTGTTTGCAAGTTAAATAAAGCTTTGTATGGTTTGAAACAAGCACCAAGATCTTGGTATGTTAAAATTGATTCATTCTTTTATGAAAAAGATTTTGTGAGAAGAAAAAATGATCCTAATGTGTACATCAAGAAAGTTGATGAAGGGAATATGTCCTTGATATATTTATATGTTGATGATCTTATCATAATAGGCAGTGCATTTAGGTTGATTGAAGAAATTAAAATTCATTTGTCACAGGTATTTGAAGTGAAGGATCTTGGTGAATTTCATTATTGTTTGTGTCTTGAAATTTGGAGGGAATCTGGTAAGAAAATCATCACATAAAGTAATATGTAAGGACAATTCTTGAAATATTCCATATGTTTGAATGCAAGCCAGTGGTTATTCCTTTGGAACGAAATATTGAGTTATACATTGATGATGGATCTAAAGAGGTGAATGGAACCTTGTAACGTCAACTGATGGGAAGTTTGAACTACCTCACCACTATCAGGCCAGATATAACATTTTGTCACCATCCTTAGTCAGTTTATGGATAAGCCTTGTAAAATCCATTGGAAAGCAGCAAAGAAAGTCCTTAGATATTTGAAGGGAACACTTTATTTTGGTATTTTGTAGATTGATAAATCTGATGTTGAGTATGTAGGTTTTTCTTATTCAGATTGGGCTAGAAATCCTGATGATAGAGGATCATTATATGGATATGCATTCAATTTAGGATCAGTGATTGTGTCAGGAGCAACAAGAAACAACCAATTGTTTCTTTGTCATCCACAAAAGTTGAATACAAAGCCTTGACCAATGCAACTTTTCAAGTTATTTAGTTGAGGAGGATTCTTGAATATGTTGGAGAAAAGAAAATACGACCAACAACCATCAAATGTGAAAACTAGAGTTCCATTAAGCTGGAAAATAATCCAATTTATCATGCCAGAACAAAACATATTGAAGTCCATCATCATTTTCTAAGGGAAAAGATACAATCAAATGAGATTCTTTTAGTCTATTGTAATACAAGTGAGAATGTAGTTGACATCTTTATTAAGCCTCTTAGAAAGATGAACTTTGAAATATGAAGACAACAACTGAGCATTATTGAAAATCCATTTCTCCATTAAGGGGGGATGTTGTAATAGTGTTGAAATCGTGAGTCTAGATAGAATTGATGAGTTGTGTTGTTGTAGTTAGTGTTTGAGTCTATTTGTCATGAGTTGTATCTTTGTAATTTATGTTGTGAGTGGGTGATCTGAATTATCTGGATCTAGATTGTCTTAGAGGTTGTCTATGTGTGCCTATATAATGTACTGGTTGTCCAAGCATTTTGATCAATGATAGTTGGTTTTATTCTTGTGTATTTATTTGATTCTCTAATTTATAGAAATTTATATTAGTATTTAAAAACCTTGGTGAATTTTATTATTGGAAATATTTTTTTAAAATATTCAAATTTTGACGAATTTTACAAGTTAGAATTTTTTTTTTAAATATTCAAATTTCTAATGAATTACTCTTGCATGAAGAGCTTGCTAAATTTAGAGAGCACGCTAACTGAGTCAAATCGATCCAAGACTTATTTTGCGTAAAGTTGAATTTAATGTGTGTTTGCATGTTGAGTTATTTTGGGCCAGTCACTAGTCCAAAAAGTTTAAATACCCCATACTGCTCACTCAGTTCATTGTAATAATTATGTTTGTGTGATCAATAGAAGAGTCACAGCTCGTGTATGTTATTGTGTGTGTCAATTTTGTGCCTTACCTCCTCTTTGTTTCCAACAAAAACAATATTTAGAGTGGTATGCCTATTTACTCCAATAATATCTTTTATTATTCTCATTTCCGATCAAATTTTGTTCCCTTTTGAAATTGCACTCTATCTCTGTATCACACTATTCTGATGTACTATAGTTCTATGTGTTGTTGTTTTGTCGTTACTCCTAAAACATGAGCTTGGGAGAAGAGGGTCATTGTCAAATTCTCATGGACATTAATATTGGTTGGATTAATCATTGTGCCATTTGCTTAGTTTAGTTGATGCTAATCCGATTTGTGGGTGTGAAATTGAGCCCTAAATCAATGGACATTTGAAACATATGTTAGCGATTCAACCGAACAAATCGTTATTACATATTTGTTTTTCCAACTTCGAAGTTGGAGTAATAATTTTTAGAATGATATTATAATGCCTATTAAAAGTTTTATAAGCTATTTTATTTCTCAGAAATTTGTTTTGCCAGTTCACCTAGGTGTGTAACAGTTTTATTTATATAGAAATCCTTTTATTATATGAATTCACTAAAGTGTAGTTAACTACATTGGCTGGCTTGTTCACATGACATTTTTGAACTGTTTTCATATTTTTATTTTAAATGTTGAGCTTAAATGTGAAGTGGATCTACTAGATTTCTGCTCCATGTGTGAACTACTCGTCATATTGAAGGGAAACTGATGGGTCCAACCCTTACGACTTTCGGATTAATGATAAATACGTTGATTGGATTTTTTAATTAAATGGTGGTTGGTTGAATTTAATGTGGTGGTATTGTTGGTTTATGGAGACGAGGACATGTGTCCAAGCCTTGGGCTTTGTTCCTTTTCGCTCCTTCTATGCCCTGAAACCCTGATTATTCATTTCATTTGCATTGTTCATTTTGTTGTGCCGCTATGTTGCTAGTGAGTCTCTTGTTGTGTTATATGAGGGTTTGCTCTGTCACTTGTTTGAGGTTTTGCTTTTACTGTGCTTGGTTTGTAATGTGGTGTGGGTTTTCACCTGTGGACGATGTCTCGGCCTGTTCTGTGCTCGGCTTTGAGCCCTGGGTGTGAAACCCTCAGTATCGGTCTTTGTTGTCAACTTTTGCTTGGCTATACTTGTATTCTCAGTTGTAGCTTTTTTTTATTTGTCTCCCCTCCATGCGTTGGCTTCACAGGTTGATTATTTGTTTAGTTTTGTCTGAGGTTGCAGCCATGGATTCACTCGGCTTCCGGCTTCCACTCGGCAGTCACCCGAAGGTAAGCCCTCTTTATATGCTAGTTACTTTTACGTTTTTTTATTAGGCACTGACAACTTCTACTCCTCGTGGTAGCGATCAACTTTATGGTTGCAACCTTGACTCCGTGGCTTCTCTGTAGGCTTACACAGGTTCGGCTCTTCTCTGGTAAGTTCTCATAACTCGACCCTCTGTTCTGGTTACAATCTATTAACGTAGTCGTAGTTTTCTTGTGCTTCATTGTTGATGGCCTGGTTTTTGGCCAACGCAGGTGAGCGACGGTCTGCTCGTGGTCCTCACGCCGGGTCTCCTACACATAAACTGGGTAGGGTCACTGCTTGGTGTCTTTCTATTGTTAGACTTAGGGTTCACTATTCATAGGGTTTTATGAGTCTTAGTTATAGTTTGGCTTGGCTCTGCAGTCTCTTGTCACTGTGCCTATGGCTCCATTTTGAATCTGTTGTTTATGGTCATGTATGTATTTAAACGGTCCTGCAATGACCTCGCGGGGGTTTGTAGTTCAGTCGACTCTGTTCTATTTATTGGTTATTTGAACTATGCACAGTAGTGCTCAGATTTTGACAAATATATATATGTATTTATGTTGTAAATTCGATTGTTTAAATTTTGCAAATGAAAATGGGAATGTGGTTGTTTCTGTACCTGAAAACTTGTCTATGTGGATAATGGCTTGCTCGTCCCTTTGTATATTTGTTCTGTTTGCACTATAGCTTGTCCGAGAGCTCTCCTCGCTTTGGTGCTTATTGTTCACCTGTGTGTAATTTCTTTGCTTATGGAAAAGGAAA
This sequence comes from Pinus taeda, assembly GCA_000404065.3. Classification (NCBI taxonomy): domain Eukaryota; kingdom Viridiplantae; phylum Streptophyta; class Pinopsida; order Pinales; family Pinaceae; genus Pinus; species Pinus taeda. The sequence goes on from APFE030399757.1 coordinate 13,929, forward strand.
TAATTTAATAGTATTCTGTAGGAATAATTCTAGAGCTGTAACATGAATGGATTTCAGATGTTTTTTCTTCAGAAAATATTTTTGTGCTTTCTCTTCATTCAATTCTATGGTGGCAAAATATTACATTAGTTGTTTCCTCCTTTCATTTTGTAGGGAACACTGGACAGTTAGCAAATTGCCAGTAGTTACAATATGTGACCAGACCACTTAGACAAAGATTATTCTTGTTGTTGTAATATGTGTTTTCAATCTTTTCCATGTATGCATTAAGGGAGGGTGTTGGAAGTAATGCTTCCATGTGTTGTTGTCAGTTGTCATTCTGAGTCTCTAAGTGTGATTCTAGAAATAGTTATTTCCCTATGTGTATGAGTTGTCTATGAGTATAGATCCACCTTCTTCGGATCTTATGGTCTAGAAGTCGGTGATCTAATTGTTATATATGTAACTACTTTATGTGATCAATAAAAATGTGTGTATTTTGTGTTGTGTATAATCACTTTTTGATCTCTCTATTTTCTAACAATATAACAATTATTTTATACTAGCTTGCTGGAATAACGTGAATTTATTTATTTTTAATTAATTTAAAACATATGATATTTACTCTCTCGTATAAAATAGTAGTCTAAAATAATAAAAAACTTCACATATTGTAGGAAAGGAATTCATTAAGTCAAGTTCATATTATATCCCTAGTGCATATATCATAGTAGTTTAAACTAAGCAAAAACGTCACACATTATGTGAAAAGTATTCATTAAGTCAATGAGTTAATATTATTTCGCTAGTGCAGATGCAGTGTCAACATCATATAAGAATAACTAATAATGCACCGAGAGGTGCAGAAAAACATTGATATGAGGAGTGGGGAAATGTGGAAAGAAATTTTTGCCTTGCGTGACATGTGAGGCTACAACATCGATGTCACCTTATGGGGCGCACAATGCAACGCTGAAGGGGGAAGGAACTTTCCGGCCTTGGCACCTCAAAAACCACTCCATTCCTTGCAATCAAAGGGGGTCGTGTCGTTGTGTTGTAGGAACAAAATCTATGAGGACGCCCTTTAATTGCAGGGACTAGAGTGATTCTTAAGGTGTGTAGGTCAAAAAGTTTGTTCATTTCAGCATGGCATTGCACACCCCATAAGGTGACATCAATGTTGCAACCTGACATGTCGCACACGACGACAATTCATTTCTACATTCTCTCCACTGCTATCAGCATTCCTTTGCACCTCTTGATGCAATTGCTAGTATAAAATTCAAATGTTCTACCAAATATGTGTTCATCATTTTTATTGGCTTTTGAACTCCAAATAGAAAAGTAAAATAAAGACTCCAATCTCCCTCTGGAACCCACACATTTATTAGTGTTGTCAGACTATTATATGTTTTGGAGTTTTTAACTTGAGTCTTGTAAGATCATTTTGGCTAAGACGATGGTGTTTAGTTGATTAAAATCTATTTTTGAATACATAAATGGATTAAGTATTTTGAAAAACACTAACATTATGTAGAGTTCACAATTCAAACTTGTTATTCTAACTAATTCACACTCCAATTGTGTAGAATTCACGAATCAAACTTGTGATTCCAATAAATTCCTACCAGATTTCAAACAAATTATTGTGTAAAGTTCACAAATCACACTGATTTCAATAAACTCCCACCAAATTTCAAACAAATTTCCTACCAAATTTCAAAAAAAAATTGTTCCAAGATATAAAACAATTAAATGGAGTTGTCCGTTACATTTATTGGGACGTACATTTAATGTGGCCGGCCTTTATATTCTCTGTGTGTTTAAGCCCACATGCAGTGATCTATGGTATATAAGCCCATTTGCGGTTATGTAATGACTACGTGCGCTTGTAAGATCATTACAAGTCTTGCGTAGGTCTATTTTCTTGGGTGTGTCTTTTAGGCAGTTTCTATTTCAGAGACTATGGCATATTAAATGCCCCTGACATGGACATGGAGATATAACACCATATAACACGCAGCGCGGTGATGAGAGAGAAAAAAAACGCGCGTCGTATTATATGGTGTTATATCCCTCATGTCAGAGACATTTAATATGTAATAATCTCTGAAATAAGAACAGCCGTCTCTCTTAACTGTGCACCAAGCGAAAGAAAAAAAAATAAAAATAAAATTAATATGTGTATCTAAAACAAATCAGTGGAAGAATGTTATGACGCACACGGGTATGAGCGAGCATTCACTTTATAGTTAAAGAACAATAAGAAATATAACATGAACTGCTTAATTTGAATCGTGATTAAACCAAATTTCATGTGTTTTCCCGTACGATGCGTTGAAAGAAAGTCACGGGATGGATGGTTTGTCAGAAATTCACTTTGCATTTTTACGCAGAGGGTCTTTCTTTTTGGAAAATCGTCCATCTTTTTTTAAATCTGTTCCCATAATCATTTTTGTTTTTCGCCGTTGATGGAAGTAAACAATTTTTGTTGTCCACTGTTGGATGTGTCAAGGCCATGCCGCACACTGGGCGCTGACTATGTATGCTCGGTCTTCATGGCAGTGCTCTGTGAACGCCTTCGCTTCCGAAGAGATCCATGGCTCTCAATTTCTCGGATGCTCTGTAGAGACGTCACCGGACACTCAGGGCAGCTTGCCATAGGGCATTAAATGCCTTGGCACATGAATGCTTTATAACAAAATAACACACATTTTTTATTTTTAATTTATGTGGCCACTAAGGCTGTGTGTTATTTTATTATAGAACATGAATATAACAAGGCATTTAATACCCTATAACAAACTGGTTAATCCTTGCCGAGACTCAACACACAGTAAATTTTAGGTACTACGTCCTTTCATCCAGACTTCTCCTCTCTCATTGAACTCCATTCTGTCAATTTCTGAAAAAAATATTAATATAAATGGTGGAAAAAATTGTCAAATCGACCCTTTATGAGAGGCGAGGAAAGTTTGGTACGCAATAACTGCAGAACATGGTGGATCTCCTCTCATACGTACGCCAATCCCTCCTCCGATTAACCAATCTATGTTATTCATCATCGTCATCAAATACAACAAAAATCTTGAAGGTAGATAGTTAGAAGTGAATACCAAGGAGAGAGTACAGAGAGTTGAGCTGGTTTTCGATTCAGCAAGGGCGGTATTATCCAGGTAAACAGAGGTGGCATTTAGGCCGTTTCTGCTGTAGAGTTCTAAGTGAAATGTTGAATTTTTCTGGTGGAGGGGATATTTTTCTTGAGTTTATTGTTGATTCTATAAATATTTGGTAATTAGATGAACATGGTTTGGTCAAATAACTGAGGCTCTGATTCATCAACAATCCACATAAAAATGGTAATCAGAGAGACATAGGTGCGGCCAAATAATTGACTACGCCATGTCTGCGAATCAACCATCCAAATAATAATTGACTATGCCATGTCTGTCTGATTCGCTAAATCAACCATCCAAATAAAAATGGTAATCAGACAGACATAGACGTGGCAATCAAATAATTGACGGAACATAATCAAATAATTGACGGAACATAGCGGCACCATGTCCGCCTGATTCGCTAAATCAGCGATCAAGATAAAGATAACCAGATATTTTAATATCATAAACCAATAAATATATATATAAATATTGAAAATCTATGAATTAAAAACGCAATTCGGTGGCAGAACTACGAAAAATGCCGATATTAAACATACGATGTATAGAATGTAATTGTAACGAATGAATCGTAAAAAGAGGTGGCATCTAGGCAGTTTCTGTGACAGAGTTGTAAGTGAAGTGCTGAATCATTCCGATGGAGGGAGATATTTTAATATCATAAACCCATATATATCTGTAATATTGAAAATCTATGAATTAAAAACGCAATTCTGTGGCATAACTATGAAAAATGCCTGGACTAAATCGAATATAATTGTGAGGAATGAGTCTAAATCGAATGTAATTGTGACGAATGAGTCTAAAACCTTGTTTACAATAGTTAATAGAGAGCTATTTTTGGCACAATCACTTATTATATGATTACAGAAGAAGTGAAAATTCTTTAGCATGATCACTAAAGTGTATGAATATCAAATATGGTGATTATAGATTAAATGTTGAAAATTAATAGGAGGACCAAGTCCCTACGGATCACTAAATTGGTGTGAAATTCTTCATTTCAAAATAAATGTTCTTGTATTTTACTGATTTCGGATGGTGATTATGAAATCATTCACTATAGGAAAAATGAAAAATCATATAAATATTTTTGTATTTTATTAATCTCTGTATTGTATTAATCTCTGGTGATTATGAACTCATTCATTTGAGCAAAAAATGAAAAATCATATTGGATTGCATGATGAAAGAATATTACATTAGAACATGAATGTACTTACAATACATATCACTAAAGCTTGTTATAGAATATTTTTTGTATTTTATTAATTTCGGGTGATTATGAAGTCATTCACTATAGGAAAAATGAAAAATCATATTAGATTGTATGATGAAAGAATATTAAATTAGAACATGAAGGAACTTACCGTACATAACACTAAAGCTTGTTATGGAAATTTGGAAGTAAAGAAAGTTTTGGTTTAACAGAATTATATCTCATTTCCCAAATCTGGGCCTGATGATTTTCCCAAAAGAATTTCATACTTTCGGTGTATCTTTACTAGTAATACATTCGTTGCAACAGTAGCCTACATTCATTCACTGTGACGAGTTTCACCTCTATCTACCATAATGTAAAGTGGAATCTGAACTGTATGCCATTCGACTGCTGCTAGAAGACTTTGCGCGACCAACATTATTTGAATAGCAGGAAGTAGAGCGAGAATCAAGTGGGGCTATGGGAGGCAAAACGACATATATAGCCAATGGCCTCGAAGAAGGAAGCGGCATCAACTGCTCATTGGGGTTTAGGAGAACCTGCAGCGCTTGTCTGATTGAAGGACGCAACTGGGGATCCGGATGCGTGCAGGCAAGCCCCAAAATCAATGCTCGTTTAATCTGTTCTTCCTCAAAATCTCCCTCCAATCTGGAATCCAACGCATCCGTAACTCTTCCCTGCCCGTAAAGTCCCCATATCCAATCCATCAAATTCTCCTCTTCTGATACCGGATTTCGCTCCACCACCCGCCTGCCGCTGGCCACCTCCAACATAACGACCCCGAAACTATAAACATCCGACTCCGACGTGGCCTTGCCTGTGTAACCGCACTCGGGTGCCCAGTAGCCAGGCGTCCCTGCTAGCTTGGTGGTCACAGCCGGAGATGTGTCGTCGTGTTCAATGAGCCGGGCGAGGCCGAAGTCACACAGACGGGCATTGAAGTCCCCGTCGAGCATTACATTGCTGGGTTTAATGTCCCGGTGAACGATCTTTTGCTCCCACTCTTCGTGAAGGTACAGGATAGCCGTAGCGAGCCCGCATAAGATTCTATGTCTGAGAGCCCAATTCGGAGGAGGCAGATTTTGATTCCCATGCTGATCACTTTGCTGCCTGAAGATGATCTTGTCGAGGCTTCCGTTGGGCATGTAGTCGTAGACGAGCAGCAGCTCGTCACGGTCGTGGCACCACCCCTGGAGACGCACTAGGTTCCTGTGTCGAAGTCGGCCTATGGTGTCGATCTCCGAGAGGAATTCCCGTTTTCCCTGTCGCGACCAGGCGGACACTCTTTTCACTGCCACCAGTGCCGTGGCCCCGTCTCGGCCTTCCAAGGTTCCCCTGTAAACGCTTCCAAAGCCTCCGGTTCCCAGCACTTCCCTCTGGCTGAAGTTCTTTGTCGCTTCCGACAAAATTTTGTAGGAGAACCGGCGAGGGGCGTAGGGTGAAGCTGACGATCGGTGCTCTATCATCGATAATTGCCCGCTTAGCCGCCGATCTGAGCTCTGCCTGGCAGCTCTTCTTGCTTTTACAATTTTTCCGAGGAACCACGACAATAGCCCCCATAAGGATGCAATGGAACAGACGACCAGGCTAACCTTCAGGACCGTCCTTGTCGATCTTCCCGCCGACCTCGATGCACTGACGGGCGCTCTATTCAGCGACCATTCGGGCAAGCTCGCCGAACTGAAATTCCAGTCCAATATACGTTGAATCTCGTAAGAACCACCTGTTGCCGCCGAGAATCCAAGGTAGGCTGATCGCGGAACGGTGCTTGATAACTCGATTGTTCGGTTCAAGATGCTCGCGTAAGGAATTGGTCCGTCTGCGTAGGTGGCGTATATCTGCAGGTTTTTGTTCCAACCATCGTAACTGATTCGAACCCTTATCGGTCGCCCTGACTTCATTTTGATGCTGTATTGTTCCAGATTGGCGGTCACGTCGGATTTGATGCTCTTGACGTCTATGCCGACATGGTTATCGTCCGGATCGAAGAGGTTTTGTATAGTATCAAATTCAATGGCCAGCTGATCGGTTGTGTTTTGGTATGTTAATTCATCAAATAAGCCAAGATATAGTCCAGAGCTGTCTGGGAGAAAGGGTTTGTCATTGGGGACTATGACGAAGGCCAGCCCGTCTCCATTTAAATTCACCTGTCCAGCTGGACTGCTGATGCTGCGGAAGCGCATGGTGAAGGTGGTCGTAAATGTGGCTGGCCAGACAGTGATTGGTTGGCGATAGAGAACCCTTCCGATGCAGTTCTGCAACTGAGAATATTGATCCGTGGAACTACCGTTTGGCGAGGGAGTAAGGTCGATGTAACCATGTGAAGGGGAAAATGAAGCATTACCCATGTATATCAACTGCCTGCTGTTATTGTTGCCAAATGACGGGAAGGAGAAACCTGTAGTGTTTCCATGGGACTCTGCAAGCTGTGTGATGAATGCCAGGACTGGAAACAGGAACGCCCAGGCACCGCCCATGATAATTACACCAAAAGCTAAAACAACCGTCCAGAAGAATATCTGAATATCCGTCACCGATCAGATTCTTTATCGGAAATGAATGTTGCATAAATCTATAACAATGGCTTCTACACCTATAAGAAACAACCCGTTAAAGGCTCACTACTTAGCTTGCAAGGACTACAAAAATTGGAAAGCTATCGAAGTCATATTGGACAAGCAATC
>APFE030399772.1:0-12099 GCA_000404065.3 Pinus taeda
CAGATGGAATTTTTACTTCTATACTTTGTAATTGCACAAGAAGAGTATTAAAAGCATTTAAATGATCAGCAATCGATGTACCTTCCTTCATTCGCAAACCGTACAACTGTTGCTTAAGGAGAATCCTATTGGTTAAGGATTTGGTCATGTACAGTTTCTCCAGTTTCGTCCACAAACCAGCAGCTGTTGTCTCCGACACAATATTAAACAAGACATCGTCCGCCAGGCATAATTGAATGGCACTTACAGCTCTTTCATCCATTTCGTCCCACTCATCATCTGTGATGTTGTAAGGTTGTTTGGATTTACCCATCAAATGCCTTTACCCACGCCTTGTTGGACAAGCAAGTCATGCATTTTCACCTTCCAGATCTCAAAATTATTCTTGCCATTAAACTTCTCAATTTCAAACCGGGCACTTTGAGTTTTCGCCATTTTGTATCAGAAAAACACAATAATCTCTAATATCAACATTTTAAATACTAGCAATTTAAAAAAAATTGCCTGTGCCTTTAAAACAAAAAATATCTTCCCTTCACACAAAAAAAAAATTATGCCTATGTCTTTGTACCTTTGCCTTTTAAAAAATTTCATTTGCTGGGCAAGTTACATTTATTTCAGATCATCACCAAAAATAAAAAATAAAAACCAACAAACAAAATGTTTTGTTTTCTTAGCTTCTGGCTCACACAAATATTCACGCGCACTTCTCAAACAAAACTTTCTACAATACGCATTGATATGCCTACTAGTGATTTATCAAGTTATATTGAAAAGGCAAAGCTTAACTAATTCAATTCAACGATGAATCGAATGCTTCCTCTGAAAAACGCGCAGTCCCATCGAAAAAAAATGATTTCGTGTTTTCGTAAAGGTGATCCGAGTCTGGATTAAGCTGGTCAAAAAATCATCCATCTCTATTGCTGAGCTAAGAACCCGAGTATTTTGTTTCACCTTACTTCGAAGACTGTTACTTTTTGTAGCACTTGAATTTCAGATGTTTGGTGATTAAAAAACAGCGCAGGAGCAATTTTAAAAAACGCGCAGGGCTTCTCATGACATTCGGGCAATTTACAAACGCGCAGGCAATTTTCATTCGGGCAATTTACAAATGCGTTCACACACTAGGCAGCACCTCGGGCATACAGAAAAATTTTATCGTATAACGAGTGAAATTAACAGCGCACACACCAGGTATAACGTGTGAAATTAATCAGCACACACACAACAATTATGCGCACACACACCAGGTATAACATGTGAAATTAACAACGCACACACAACAATTATGCGCACAGACAGATATACCAGCTCCACGCAATAAAAAACATCGCACCAACAATTAAAACAGGGTCCACGCAATTGCTTAACATACCAGGTTAACAACGTATTTCTTGTAGAGCCCCTCTCCAGCAACGCGCTCTCCATGCCAGCAACAGCAACCAGAGAAAAAATTCTCCACGCCAGCAACACCAGCGCTCCACCTCCAAACTGTGCAGCTCCTCCAGGCAGCACCTCACCTCCAACATGCTCTGATACCAATTGTTGGATCAGGTGCATAGCAAAACTAAATTAAACACACAACAGAAGCACATATGACACAGTATTTAACGTGGTTCACCCAACCAATCTGGGCTACGTCCACCAAACATAAGCATCAGGAATATATTAATCAAATTGGAGATTACATCAATAAATCCTCACAAACCCTCTCACTCTCTTAGCAAACCATCCGAATGGTTGCCTGTTATATAGCATAGAGAATCTAACAGCTCATTAACTCCCTCACATCAAATATAGGAGGCATGAACTCCCTCTCAACAACCTGGAGCTAATCTAGGAACTGAATCCTTATTGTTGTCATCAACTGAGATTTTTCCTATTTTGTTACAAACAGAAAATCTCAACAATCTTTTCATGTCTTATTAAATATCTTATATTTTATCTATTGATTCAACACTCTCAAAATTCTTAAAAATCTGAGAGATTTCAAAGGCGAGGAATTTATTTCCCATAAATTTATAAGAGATTTTAAACGAATTAATTAGATTAGAAAATAAAGGGGAATTTTTTCAAAAAATCTTATATATAAAATAATTTTATTAAATAAGATCATAAATGTTATTCAATTTTAAAATTTTAATATATGCATTTTTATATTAATATATATTTTGAAAAAATATATAATTTAAGGGATGATGAGGAGTTAGAAAGAAAAGGGAAACTATGGTATTATAAGGAAGTGATGAACTTCAATCTTGATAGCCATAGTTATTTTTTTGATCATTGCTAAGAAGAAAATGGACATTGTCACCATAAGAACTGATTCTCATGAGTTTCAAAGTGAATTTTTGAGTTGGTTAATCCCCAAAACACTTTGGGACTAAAGAGTTTGTCATCTTTGCAATACTAAGAGGGTTGAAGATGAAAAGCATTTTCTCTTGGATTGCCTAACTCTTACTCACATTTGTTCTAATTTTCAAAATCTTTGTCACACTACCAACCTTGTTGACTTGCTAAGTCACCAAAACTATGGCCATCTATGAACACTTTTCTCCCTTTTTTTCGTTCATAAAAATAAAATATTAAAGAATCTCAATTAATCTATTAATTTCTTAAGGTCCAATAAATCATATTAATATTATTGGAACTTAATTATCATCATCACTACTATAAATATTAATATAAGATATTATAATAATAATAATATAATTATTAATATCAAATAATACTATAAGGCGTAGCGTAACTTACAGAGGAAATGGATTTTTCACTGAAATCTGGCTAATCCCAAACAATATTATGGTTTTTTGTTGTTTAAAATACAATTTTGAGTGCATAAATGGATTCAACATCAAAACCCCCCCTGTGCATTTGGATTCTACATATTAAACAATTTAAACTCAATTTTTTAAAAATATCTATTGGATTTTGATTAAAATTGACCAGAAAAAATGCTCAGAAAATGGTCATTTTGTCTATAAATTATACTACCCCAGCGTAGTATAATTTATAGACGAAATGACTTTTTCATAAGAATATGGCTATACAATCTCAAACAAGATTGTGATCTTTTGTTGTTTAAAATACATTTTGAATACATAAATGGATTCAACACCTTGAAAATCCTGGGGACACTTGAATTCTACATATTAAACAACTCAAACTCAAGTTTTTAAAAATATCTACTAGATTTTGATTAAAATTAACCCAAAAAAAGGTTGTTTTGTGTATAAGTTAGTTTGTGCCACGTATTTTAACTTATAGACGAAATGGCTTTTTCACTAAAATCTGGTATACAATCTCAAACAAGATTGTGATTTTTTGTTGTTTAAAATACATTTTTGAATGCATAAATGGATTCAATGCCCTGAAAACCTTGGGGCACTTGAATTTTATATATTAAACAACTCAAACTCAAGTTTTAAAAAATATATATCGGGTTTTGATTAAAATTAACCATAAAAATGCTCAGAAAAAGGTTGTATAGCATTCAGTTGGGATGTAAGCCTAATTTAATTAGAGGTGGTCATGATTTCACTATTTATTTATTTTTAAAATTTATTTATTTTTTAAGTTTAAATTGTTTTCATGTCAATGTAATATAAATAGGAGGCACAATGCAATAAAAACCACTACAAGAACATAGTTACATAGTGCCTATAGAGGTTAAAGGAATTGACCAGAATAAAAAATAGTCGCTAAATTACTCTGTATCACCTATTAACGCATAGTTTGAAGACCTCCCTAAAAAACAAAGTAGTCACAAAGACACTCTGACAGGAAAACAGTTAAACCAAATCCTTAGACCAACACCAGAAAGAGAAACTCGAGCCAATGCGAGACACGGTGACCCACCAAGCCTCTTTACACTGCCAATGCTGCAATTTACCTACTTTACAATAGAGAAGCCACTCAAGAACCAAAAAACCAACTCTAAATAGAGAAGCGCATGAATTTACCTCATACACCCACACAACCTACAAAGGAGGGAATCTCTAAGGGCCCAACTGACTCACACTTGCACCAACATAAGGACCATATAATGTAGAGACATTGTGATAGCAAAATAGTGAGACCGGCCTCACAGATCAATAATGGAAAGAGAAACCAGAAACAACATCAGACGTGCTCACCCACCAATCCTCTTTGCACCACTGAGGCCCCATATCACCAACCTTATAATGAGAAATCACTCAAGAACTAGAAAACTAACTTTGAATAGACGAGCATTTGAATTTACCTCATACTTGTTAGAAAATCAAAAAGGCAGAAAGATTTTCTTATTTTGATAATTGCTTCTGATTTCTTAGTATTCTTATTATCTTCTTTTGTGTCTTCCTTTACCTTCTTATCATTAAGAAACTACCAAAACATAAATGCATGAAGATCAAAACAACAAGGAGACAAGATGTAGGCTCTCAACTAGGGAAAAACCCCTCTTCAAGGGGAAAACCCAAAATTATCTTCTCTTCTTCAAATCAAATGAGACAACCAAGACCCTTTGACTGAGACAAAGACCTCCTCCAATCCATTGAGTCAACCTTCCAACAAAGTCCTTCTAAGATGATAGAAGTCTGCTTCTGGTCCAAAAATGTCAACCTTATTCAATCATGCTTCAATCACATATTTCGTCCCTGCTGCATTAGAATTTTGACCTCTATTGCATACCTACAACTTTTGGCCCTCATGCAACTCAAAAATCTTGCATGTGTGAGCCAAAATTAGAGAAAAATAGTCTTCTTTCCTTCGCTAGGGTTTTTCTTCCTTCTTTAAGCCTCTTTTTACTCATTTTTCTTGTCTACGCACTTTCTTGTGATTGCAGATTGAACTTGCTTTAATAGATATGATCCGAATAGAAAATGGCATCAACCCGTGGTACTCATCCACCCATATTATTCATCAACCCATGGAATTTACCCATGGTATTGTAAGTGGCATCCGCCCATGGTATTGTAAAATCCACCCATGGTATCCATTCACCCATGGAATTGACTCGTGGTATTGTAACTAAAAAATACTGTAAGTAACAAGTCACATTTTGTAAAAGGACAGATTGTCCGCCACAATGTAGTCTTTACAATTTAGAGGCATGTAGCAACTGCATCTTTTCTCATAGATAAGCTACCATCGCCCTAGCTGGTTTATTTCCATTTCTGGTTGTAAGCATATTTCAATATTTTCCATTAATGAAGTGAAGTATTATTTCTGTTGCATCTTTGTGTATATGGTTATCTCTGTATTTTATTGCGTTCCTGTTTAAATATGGATCAGTGGTATTAGAGCAGGTTATGACTCCACGGGAATGAGGGTTTGATGCATATTTCAGTTTCAAATTTTGCAGCAATATTCAACAAACTTCAGGCATGTGCTACAACCTCCATAGAGCACTTTCTTGGGTCAAGCAGGAAGAATTTTTCTTTTTTCATTTTTTTGCAGGAATTTTTTTTTGGGCGGCGAATTTGCAGATCAGATCTGAAACATTTGGTAGAAAATTTACAAAAGCAAATACCATATCTGGATTCCTCTCGAAAAATCACCCAATTTCAAAAAAAAAAGGGTCAAATCAAAGTTCGGATGTGGGAGATATCACTAATTTAAAATCAGCTATTTTATCAAAAATTTTGTAACGGCGGAACTGTTGCAGCGGGAATCTGAGATCTCAGAGTGTCTAAATAAGGATTTCCAACTCACGGGAAGATGCAAAATGATCCTTCTACTTCCAAAAACAGGTTATAATAAATATTCTGAGTTATATTGACTGAGTTATGCCCATTTTAATTTTGGAGTTCCCATTGGAGACATGCCCTCCCACCCCACTTTAGTAGGCACCTACTTCACATTCATCAGTTTCAACATAGCAACAATTAGCTTGGGTTATTTGGATATGTGCCCTCCCACCCTAGGCTATGTAGGCACCTGCTACTTCATCAACAACCAACATCACGGTTATGGGTCAACCGCATAAAATCCTTGTCATCGAAGTCCATTTGCTAGGCCGCACATTGTCAGAATCATAGTTGGTCACAAGCATTATAGGGTATCTCTATCCTCGAATCTTCGTTTATCAGGGTTTTGGGTTAACCATGTAAAACCGTTATCTTCAGTGGCTCTTCATATTCAACAAAGGCTTCGCAGGAGGGAACTTTACACAATGGGGACCATTGCTTCTTAAGGAGGGAGGAATGATCCGAATGGAAAATGACATCAACCCATGGTACTCATCCACCCATATTATTCATCAACCCATGCAATTTACCCATGGTATTGTAAGTGGCATCCGCCCATGGTATTGTAAAATCCACCCATGGTATCCATTCACCCATGGAATTGACCCGTGGTATTGTAATTGAAAAATACTATAAGTAACAAGTCACATTTTGTAAAAGGGCAGATTGTCCGCCACAATGTAGCCTTTACAGTTCAGAGGCATGTAGAAAACACATCACTTTTCAGAAATAAGCTACCATCGCCCTAGCTGGTTTATTTCCATTTCTGGTTGTAAGCATATTTCAGTATTTTCCATTAATGAAATGAAGTATTATTTCTGTTGCATCTTTGTGTATATGGTTATCTCTATAATTTGTTGCGTTCCTGTTTAAATCTGGATCAAGATACCACAATAGGTTGAAGATTTTGTCTATATATAGTCTTCAACGGTGGCTGAATCCCTTCAATGAGGTCGACTTGTTGGAGATAGGGCCGACTTGGTGGAGGAGATTAATTTTACATTTTTGATATAAAAACAAATTTCTTTTTTTATACAATAAGCCCAAGAAGAGTTTAATACAAGATGACAAGGACAATGAATCATGACACAAACCCTAGAAGCACACGGTGGGTGCTTAGACCTAGAAACAAAATAAATTGAGCATGAAACTCATACTTACAAAAATATTTTTCTTTTGATTTTTACAAGAATTATTCTTTTTCTTTCTTTTGACAAATACATAAGAATTACAACATGTCATGAGCTAGATAACAATTATGAAGACCAATACTAGTTACATTTCTCAACACTCCCTCTTAACTAGGGAGGTATTCATAATTGTTCAATCGGTACAAGTTTGACCTCAATTTTAAATGTTCCAAGAAGAATACAACAACATACACAATGCTAGATCCCATCAAGGCCAAAAACTACCATGGTATCAATCCAATAGGGACTAAGGTGTCATCAAGGAAACTTACCACTATAGGTACCATCAGGTTATAGCCTTGGTATCAATTCAATTGGATATAGATACCATTTACGCCTTCATGCCATGACACCAACCCTCACAAGGATCTAGGTATCATCAAGGTCAAATCACTAAAACTGAGCTCCATATCAAGGCTAAGGTACCCTCCCACATCGAGATCTAGACATCATCAAGGCCAAACAATGATTGAGATTTCAATACCAACTAGGCCAAGATGTCCTCCCAAGTACCATAATTTAGGCATGAAGCCTAAGGTACTCATCTCTCCCTCTCAACCAAATCAATCCAAGCATGCTTTTCAAATATTCACAACTTCTCAAGGAGAGATCAACACACCAGCTACTTGTTCATCCATTAGAACATGTTGTGGCTTCACAACCCCAACCAGTATCAAACTTCCAATATATTGGTTTTTATTATCAATATGTTAGCATAAAATATGGGGTATTCAACCATTTTGATGTTGCTTAATTCATCATGATATCCAAGCAAATCTCAATGAAAGCTTCCTTTTTCCAACCTCTCAAGTAGCGCCAAACTCAACCTCATCACTTCTCAAAGCATTCGAGTCTTTATTCGCAACTTCATCAAACAATATTAACCACGAGTAATGCTTTAGCCATTCTCTAATATTATTCTTTCTTCATAGTCTTTACAACTATGGAGGATATACAATTTCCTTCATCCAAGCTCCCTCTCAACTAGGGACAAGTCTGTCATTAACAGATTTATTCTTCTTGCTACACAAGATATTTTTTTTAGATCATCATATCATCAGAGAACTTCGACCTTCCAAAACATCATTCCTTTTATCTTCATATCAATCACCAATGTAAACTTCCCTCTTTCTATCATGCTCAACATTATATCATCAAGTACGAGGTAGGCATACCTCTTTTCAACCTCTTGAAAACTATGTACCTGCAAATCGCATTAACAAGTACAACCAAGCACACATATATAAGAGCATGAAATTAACTTTATCAAACTATGATTATCACGTTATCACAAAGGAGAGCATCTAGGGTTATCAAAAATTTGAATAAGAAACTAAAATTTAGATATTCAAAACCTAAACCTAGTTAGGATCACAATCATAGTAGAAGCAATAAACTAGGGTTTCACTTCCATGCCCTATACTTTTACAACAACCTTTTATGGGGTTTTAAACCTTAGATATTATCATCAAAACTTTTAATATTAAACCTTAGATATCCAAGAACTAAACCATGTTAGGGTTTGAACCATAACAGACGAATTTAAACATGGGGTTTCAATTTCATGCCCTAGGATCTTATATCAACCTCTACTAGGGCTTTGTCATAAACCCTAGAGATTATCCTAAAAGGCTAGGGTTTTATCATATGCCCTAGATATCATCAACAAACCCTAATAAAAAAGGATAGGGCTTTATCAAAATATAAAACTACAAGGGTTGATTTTAATCTAGAGATCAAACATCCTAACAATATAATAATCTTCATTATTCAATAGCAAAACCCTAGACATGAGAGAGACATTAATATAGAAAAAAATGGTTGTACCTTCTTTCATGATGAAGACTTGCTACAAACCTTATAATCTTAAACATACCTTGAGTTTCTTCCTTTACAAACCTTGAAGGGATTTCTTTGCAACAAAGCTTCTTACATAACTCAAATCTTCCTTTGAAGGCTTCGTCTGAATCTAGCCACAATCCTTTCTTTCATCGTCATTCTTGCAAAAAAAACCTTTCTAAGGAAAAACACAAGATAAAGGATTATAATCAATAAAAAAATGAAGCTCGATTTAAAGATGAAATCAACAATGAAAAGGAAATAAAGAACAAGATACTTATGTTTGTGGAAAGGTGGAAGCTCCCTCTACTCTTGTGAGGGATTTCTTCAACTTATCAAAACAACTCAAGAAATTTCTAACAAAGTATATTTATTTATAAACCCTAGGAATCAAAAGAAAGATTAATCCTAAAGTCAAACATAATAGAAACTCTACAAGACCTATAAATAATAATAATCTATACTATAAGCAAAGGATATACAAGGGATAATATCCCTAGAGATTTAATAGAATAAGTCTTTGACTTCAGAATCTTCAGTTTTGGCCTTCTTTGGAGGATTATCATCAGTGGCAACTATAACGTGATCTTTTTTCTCTCTTATTGCTCTTAGGATTATCAGGACATTGATTCTTATAGTGTCCCATTTTGTGACAATGATAACATTCTATTTTAGAAAGGTCAATCTTCCCATGATTTTTCCTTGACCCTTTAAATTTCTTATATCCTCCTTTCTTCTTGAAATGGGCAAAATAGGCATTTGAGGTGGTATTATCTTCATCTTCTTTCTTATTATATCAAGGAAAGATGGGCTTCTTCTTGAGTATAGGCAAAACACATTTCCTCAAAGGAGGGATAATTTTTCCAACTATTAATTCTAGTTGCAAAGGCATTCCAAGACTTTGGTAGTCCTAGACAGGCCACAATCACAAGTTCCTTATTAGAGATTATTTCATCAATTGCTTGTAATTCATCTCTTATGCAGGCAATCCTTACAAAGTATGGAGACATTGTATAATATTTGGTCATTTTGACAGTTTGAAGTTCATTCTTTTGACTTGCTACTCGTCCAATATTCTTGATTGTAAATAATTTAGATAGAGCACCATAAATTTTCTTTGAAGTATTTGGGGTGGATATGTAGGGAATAAAGTTGTCTTTAACTCCATCCATAATTAGAATTATGGCTATAATGTCATTTTCCTTGTACTTTTCCTCTCCAAGATCATCAGTAGGTTCTTTGACTTTTCCTTGTACTTGTACTAAATCCAATACTTTATTTCTTGCAAGGATGAGATCCATCCTTGTTTTTTGGGCTCTAAAGTTAGAAGCTCCTTGAAGTTTATTTTCAAATTTCATTAATGATGTGATATATATATTTGATAATGTTGCCTTTTGATGAGGTCTTCTATTCCAAAAGATTGCTTAATATACCAATACCTTTTTTTCAAGGGAGGTCCTAAGACTTCCAAGAGTCTGAGACTTCTTCTTCTTTCTCTATAAGTCCTTTCTTGAAGCCTTACTTAATGATCTTCAAGATACCTTTTTCATTTTCTTCACATTAGCTCTAATTCCATGTTAGAAAATCAGAAAGGTGGAAATATTTTCCTATCTTGATAATTATTTGTGATTTCTTAGTATTCTTATTATCTTCTTTTGTGTCTTCTTTTATCTTCTTATCATCAAGCGACTACCAAAACATAAATGCATGAAGATAAAAAACAGGATGTAGGCTCTCAACCAGGGAAAAACCCTTCTTCAAGGGGAAAACCCAAAAATTACCTTCCCTTCTTCAAATCAAATGAGGCAACAAAGACCCTTTAGCCAAGATGAAGACCTCCTCCAATCCACCAAGTCAGCCTTCCAACAAATTCCTTCTAAGATGACAAAAGTCTACTTCTAGTCAACAAATGTCAACCTTCTTCAATCTTGCTTCAATCATAGATTTCAACCCTACTACTACAAACCTACAACTTTTGACCCTCCTGCAACTCAAAGATATCGCACATGTGAGCCAAAACAAGAGAAAAATAGTCTTATTTCCTTCTCTAGGGTTCTTCTTCCTTCTTTAAGCCTTTTTTTACTCCTTTTTCTTGCCTGCATACTTCCTTGTGATTGCAAATTGAACTTGCTTGGATAGATACCATAATAGGTTGAAGATGTTGCCTATGTATAGTCTTCAAAGGGGGTTGAATCGCTTCAATGAGGCCAACTTGTTGGAGATAGGGCCGACTTGGTGGATGAGACTTATTTTACATTTTTGACATAAAAACAAGTTTCTTTTGTGATACAATAAGCACAAGAAGGGTGTAATACAAGATGACAAGGACAATGACTCATGCCGCAAACCCTAGAAGCACGGAATGGGTGCTTAGACCTAGAAACAAAATAAATTGAGCATGAAACCCATTCTTATAAAAATAATTTTCTTTTGATCTTTACAATATTTTTATTTTTATTTTTTTTGGACAAATATATAAGAATTACATCATGTCATGAGCTAGATAATAATTATGAAGATTGATACTAGTTACATTTATCAACAATACCCTCACGCAACCTACAAAGGAAGAATTCCCCAAGGGCCTAACAGAGTCACCGTAGCACCAATAGAAGGACCCGACATTGCCACCCATTATCAAGGCTCCAACAAACCACCTTTCAGCCAAGAAAGTCAACTAGGAACTAGGAGAAGTGTCCTATACAAGGAGGAGCCTAGAAAAACATCTAGGAGGCAATGCTCACAGAATGAGGGGGAGCTTGAATTCTTCCTCTTTCATCATGCCACTCAAAACCTTACCTCAGGTCAACAAACAACCCACTAGAGAATCCATACAACAAATATTTTCTAGCCAAGGAAAGGGAACATGACCATAATCCATGTCAAAATGGAAGCAACATCTCTAAATATAGAATTTAGAACCTGGAATGAGTAACAACATGCAATCCATAAAATTAGGGAGAAATATCACACTAAGAGTCAGGATTGGAATAGAAATAGCCTATGTCACTGCCCAAGCCTAGGTTTCCTACCAAGACCTCTGAAATTCAACATAGTTAACCTGAGACCATCCATCAAGTTGTGCCCTTCCTGGAGATCTATGTTTGTAGTCCCGCCATCGAGCCTCAAACAATTAAGCAAAATCACCATAGGATTCGCACGCTTCACCTTCTCAAGTTGTTTGCTCAGTCTCAAATGTGACCTCATCATTTGGGAATAAATGAATGTTTTAATGGTTGCATAGACTAGCATTAATATCTGATGGGGGCGTGTTTCCATTGCCTCCCGTGTAGTTTCCAAGAGGGGTGGTGGCAAACTATGCCCCTCCCCGCCCCCGCTCC
>APFE030399776.1:0-20888 GCA_000404065.3 Pinus taeda
TTTTGGATCTCTCTAATTATTCTCTCTCTCTCTCTCTCTCACTTGGACACTTAGAGTTTTCTTCGAGCACTTTGGCATTGGAACAAGACAGTAAAAGAAGGCAAGAGGAAGCAAAGATCAAGCAAGGAAAGGTAGGATCAAGCAACTACAGCAGGATTCATTGCAGGTATCGATTTTCATGTGTATTTTCCTTGCTAGATTTGGCATGCATGGTATTACGTGTGGTTCGTTTATATCATGGCATGGGTTTTTCTAGGTATAACAATGTTTTTAGCCTAGCCTTGCCATTTCTGGATAGCCATGGCGTGATGGGGTTCTCATATTTTGGTTGAGCAGGATTGTCATATGGATTTGAAGCTGAGTGGGGTGGATCTCCGAATGATAGAGCACATGGCCTAGTGGTCCCTAAGCTAGACTGTGGATCACGGTAAAGCCACTGGCCTAGTGACACCCGAGCGAGACTGTGGGTTCTAGTAAAGCCAGGATTGTGTTGCCTCGGTGGTCCTAGGAATCCTTGTTGGTGAATGGAAGGATATATGGTAAATCCAAGAGGTGTTTTACTATCCATTGGGCCTAGTAATCTTAGGTTTGGGATATGAGGTAAATCCTGGAGAGTGGGTCTTAGATTAGGGCCTAGTGATTCGATTTTGGATTGCGGTAAAGTTTGAGAGACTAGGAGACAGGAAAATTCCTCAAGATGTAGGTGGAGAAATCTGGTGGTAACCTAGTGATCTAGTGGAGATCATAGTAAAGCTTGTTATGATGTGTTCATTGTGTTAACCTAGTGATCCAAGATGGATTATGGTAAAACCTAGTTTATATTGATGAGGGTGAGGTGGTTTAGCCTTGGTATGCCCTGGTTGGTTCTTTTCGTTTGAGTTCACATTCATGCTTGGAATATGGAACGGGGGTGAATGTTTGAAGAGAGATTTTGCTCAGCCATTCTATGGTCAGGTAGAACATGGAAGTCCAATCCCAAGTTTTGTTTTTGCATCATTAATTAAATGTTATTTCTCCTTGTATTTATATGAGCATTTTGATGGATTATATGTGGTCTATATGGTTGTACTTTCATGAGTATTTTTGTTGATATTATGTTGGTTACGTATATGTTTAATGACAGAAACTATGTATGCCTCTCATCATGTTTTCACTTGTAAATTAATGGATAATGTATCTATGTCCTAATAGATGGTAATGCAAGAAATGTCATGAGGGAATAATGATTCATATAAATTCCCAAATAAGTATGAGATCCCTATGCTTATATATGTTATTTACGCCTGTAGGTTGCATATTTACTAAGTGTTTGACAAAATGTTTGTCATGGTTAAGCTTGGTTAGGTCAAGCCCTTGATCAAGTTTTGTGTTAGAGGCTTCGCCTTGGTGTCATTTAATGTCTTGGAAAGTCTCATCAAGTTATAGGCATTGGTTTGGAGACTAGCCTTGAAAAAGTGGCTTAAATATCACAGTCTCTAGCACAGAACTAGCTGAAAAAGACTGCAGTCTCTCCCTTGAAGGCATTGTGTGAGTGGCTAGAGGGTTCCATTCACATGAATTCCTTGTCATGGGAGTGACTATGGGTTTAATTCATTGAAATGCTAGGTTAACTCAGGGGTTGGGCACCTAGAGTGGTGGCTTAGCTCCTGGGGGTCTTGAAGCACCTTAGGGAGGTATATAAGGTCTTGTTTTTTCGACTCCATTTCCTTAAGGTTACCTAGAAGGTTGAGTCTTATCATAGTGGCCTCTTGTCTCATGTTTACCCTGACTAGCCAATTACTTGGGTAGATGTGGGAGGACGATGTTATAGAGTGGTATCACAACATGGTTCACCCCTTGGACTAGATGGGCGGTATGTGTTGGTCATGCATGCATGTCAGTTGCATGTGTGTCTCTTACACTTGAATTCCATGTGCTTGTTGCATTTCATAATGTTGATCATGGTTGTAGTAAGGGTGTCATGAGGAAATTGATGTTGATTTTGTGGAATGCATTGTCATGAGTTATGACTGGTTACATATCGTTATATTTTGCTTACATGTTGTTGTATGTCACTTGTTTACATCCTTGTATGTTAGGTTGCATTCTTGTATGTTTGATTACATGTATCAATCTTGTAGGTTAGTTACAAGAATTGATTTCTTATGCTCAATTACATGCATTCATGCATATGTGTAGTTAATTATCCATTGCTTATGCATGTTGATGGTTGCATGTGGTAATGTGTACAATGACATAATGGTTGTTGTTGTCATGCATGATATCATGCTTTGTGAAGTATATATGGTCATGCATTTATGACTGGACTCTAGCTAGAAGGATGTGTATATGTTTTGTACTCATGTGTTATATGTCTATATGGAGTCGTTATGCATGTATGGTCTTAGTTATAGTCATGCATGAATAGTAGGTCAAACATGCCTTGTGAAGTCATGGTATGCAATTTAGGTCATCATGGTGTTATTGGTATGTTATGATGCTAATGTGTTGAATGAGGTAAAGTAGTAGATGTAGATTATCAAAGTGAAGTTGTAGCATTGGACCTCCAGGCAAGATCAAGTCATCATACAGGTTTGTATGTTGGGCATGTAGGTATGTTATGGATTTTTATATGAAATGGGGTTATATACATTAGGTTTATGTACATGTCTTTTGATGTTATGGTTACATACATGATAGATGATAGTTGATTAGCATTGTCATATTCACATGAGTCGAATAGTCAAGAATGATGGTAACATGTGGTTGTATGCATTGTTATTGTTGTTTTATGTTAGATAACATGATGATTAGGGTTATTTCATTAAGATCTTGATGTTTTAATTTGCATTGATCATATGTGTGATGGTTATGTTCATTTGTATTAAAGATCTTGATGTTATATGTATTATGTTAACCTGGTTTGACCTATGCATATGGTTATGGTTGTAATATTCAGGTATGAACCGACATATTTGTGATATGGTGTCATACTAATCTATATTGATCATACATATGTGATTTTTATGCATGAATGACAAATTTTTATGAGCTTGTGATGTGAACATGTTAGTTAGTTATTGTTATGGATATCATGATTTATGTTTGAGTTGATATGTTGTGAATTTGTATCATTCTAACTTGGATTGATTGTGTATACAAGATCACCTCCCTGAGATACATTAAAGTATGAGTTTGCTTATGTCGTAAATTTGGTACTTGACTGTTTGATTATGTTGTCTAGTTGATTTATTTTACATGGTATGGTTGCAAGTTGGCTGAATGTTTGATGAATTGAGTAATATGAGTATGTGTTCAAATGATCTTGTTTTAAGATGGTTGTACTTATACATATGTGTTGAGACAGTTGATATGTACTTGAGTGTAGTAGGTGACATTTTTAGTGTTATGTCTAATGATTATGAGTTGACTATGGATTATTACATGATTTTTAGTCTTGGTAAAGGTTTATTTCAAATTGATTGATATTATTATCTCGATATTTGGAACATGTGGTTAACATGTGTGAGCAGTTGCAGGAAACATGCTTGGTCTTAGCATGACAAGGTAATAGTTGATGTGTTTATATTACTAAACCTCGATTGCAACAAGGTAAAAGGGTAAAAGAAAGGAATTGGGTAAGAATTACTTGGGCTATTTTTGGAAACCCTAATTCCAAACAAATGAGTGCTTTGCACACAGGAAGTCTTCTTAACCTTGATTTTTCTGAAATAATGTGGATATGTACTATATTCATGGACATGTATTTGATAGGTATATTAACTAGTCTCTAGTTACAGGTGGATTTGTCAAGGGAATTGGAGTCCCTTGACAGATGGCATGAAGGTGTTCATCTACAAGGCAACGTGCTTGGCACAACAAGATAAGGCATATGATGTATTGTTATACTTATTTATGCACTGAAAGTCATATGTTTATGGCGTTATAATGTAGGGGATTGCATGGCAAAGAGACTACTATGAAATCTTGAAGAAGGCTCAAGTTGAGCTTTCCTTTGGAATCACTGGGAACCATGGGGATTGAGTCATGGTGTCTATTGTTAGTCTTTTTCTTTTGGTATTTTTTTTATTTTCTTGCGCTTGATTTGCAATTTTGTTATGTCTAGTGCATAATCATGCCACTTTGTTTATGGTGTTGTATTGTTATTGGGTTTCCATTATTTTCTTCTTGATTTATTCTTGGTCTTTCCTTTATTGTTTTGAGATTTGTAATTGGTGGGAAAAAGAGGAAATTAATGGAGCTCAGGGAGAGTCGTGTGGTGAACAACAGGGAATGTAAGGCTCATATGAAGCTATGTGCATGAGTAAGCACAGTGGAAGGTAAGACTATGATAGTCGGTTGGATTGGTTGTGTCCATTGTGGTAAATGGACAATGGCAGTAAAGTCATGGGAGAGGTAATCAAAAAGCTAAAGTAAATGGAACTGAGGTGTTAGATTCCTTGGCTATGTTGGGAACGATTGTTCTCAATGTTGTGCATATTGTGCATGAATAAAGGAAGTTCTCTTAACCTATACCTTATGTCATCTGATAATTATGTTATGATCATGATTATGATGATGTTTATATATGTATACATGTATGTATGTATGTCATTGTCTGATAGAATGATGATTTTATTATGCTAATGATTATATATGTATGTATCCATGTATCTATTTCACTATCTGACAGGGTCATCAAGAATCGTCCTTGTGGAGGAATAATTACTTATGCAGGCGAATGTCATGAAGAAGTTCTTAGCTATGAGGAATCAAGTGGGGAGAGTAGTCATGACAAATATATGACGTCAGTATCATGTGAATGTGAATTTGTATTGTATGCTTGTATTATACCTATGCTTATGTTATGAATAGGTTATACTGAGGGATACATCAACAAAATGAAAGTAGTGTGGTCTGCGGCATGCTAAGATAAGCATGGATAAGACGTTGGAAGCAAGGTTTCTTGGTAAGGACAGTGTGGTTTTGGGTGTGTGGTACTATTGTTGAGCATATGTAGTATATGTTGTACATGTTGCATCTATGATGTGTGCACATGTGTTGTTGTGTATATATAGTGTGTGTATGTTGTTTATGAAATGTTATGTACAGGATGGTAGAGATAGTGTTTTGTGAATATTGCATATGGTGTTTTGCGCATGATTGGATATGCAGTGATGTGTACATATGATGTTATATGCATGTTAGATATGCAGTGTTATGTACAAGTGGTGTTGAGTGCATGTTTTACATGTGGTGCTATGTACATAAGTTTTTTTGTGCATGATTGTACAAGTGGTGTTGTGTGCATGTGGTGTTGTGTACATATTGTACAAGTGGTGCTATGTGAAGGTGGTGTTGTGTACATGTCATGCATGTGGCATTTTGTACATGTGGTGTCGCATACCTGTCGTATACGTGGTACTGTGTACATGTGGTATTATGTACACGTTTTACAGTGGTGTAGTGTACATGAGGCATTGTGCACACGTTGTGCAGGTGGTGCCATGTACATGTGATGTTGTGCACACATTGTGCAGGTGGTGCTCTGTACATGTGGTACTGGTGTACATGTGGGATTGAGTTCATGTCGTACATGTTGTGTTGTGGCCATTCGATACTATGTATGTGCATTGTGTATTCATGGTATCATGACATATTCATTTATTGTGTTTCACTCTATATACATATTTGTGTTGTGTTGTAAACCGGGTGTAGGTGTATGTCTTGTATGTCAGGTGTAGGTGCATGTATTGCATGGTGTTGTGTGCAGTGTGTGATTATGTGTGTGATTACGTGTGTGAAGCACACTATGTGTATGTGCACATGGTTTAGGAGAAGGAACTGGGTATTTTTCTGGTGTGGCAACCAATCCGGAGTGCATACAGAATAAAGACAAAGGTAGAAGCTAAGGATTGATAAAAGGATAAGTATCATCATTTTATTTCATTTTTATCATGCATGTGATTTATGATTATGGTATGTGATGATTATATGTGATCTATGATTATGGTTTATGATGGTTACATATGATTTATGATGTTGATCTATGATGATTGCATTTTGAGCTAACCATATGTGATATGTTTATGCATGGTGTTTTGATCAAACAATTAGTTTGACTTGTTGTGGTAGGAAGCGAACAGAATTGCAAGTGTACCTTATTGATGAGATACCAATGAGGTATGATGTGAATTTATTTCAATTTGTTCTAAATCTAATGAAAGTTATGTGCTTGGTACAGGAAGCATGAAAATTCTTAGTTGGATGGTTGAAATTGACTACAAGAATCAGCAACAAAAGTGAAATAAATTGGAACATGCAGTAGTATGCTAGTAGAATACTTCAGGAGCATGGCCATTATGGGACACTGGTACCTAATAGTGTCAATTGATTTCCTTGAGCATGATATGACTGGTATGATGGTTTTGAGGCATATATATGTCTTGGTTTTGTATCTTTCGATGTGAGGAAACCTCGTTGAATGTCGGGGGACTTGGAAGGTGAGTCATTGCACGAAAGGGGGTGACCGAATTTCCTGAGGAACTGTGTAGTAGAGAAGGTAGGGTTGTAGATGTATTAGCTTTGGTCATTACCATTTCCAGATGGAATAATATACATATTGGGAGTGTGCCCTGGGACAATGAGTTGGTAATTGTTTGCAGAGAGGACAAGTGGCACAGGATTGTAGCATTGGACAATCGATGAAGATTTGACTTTGAGGTGGATTCTCGACTTGTTGGGAAGGAGGTGAATCCTGGTATTACTTTGAGGGTGGAGGTGTGAGCCTCTAGATTCCCTTGTTGATTGATACGGGCATTGTATTCTCTATTTTTTTTGTTTAGCATATGTGCATATGTGTATATGTGGTTATTGTAAATACAGTAATGAGTTGTGTTATAAAGCTCCAGTATGCGGTATGGTTATTATATGGTCATGATGTTATGTTTTAAGAGATGGTCATTGTAAATACTACAATGAGCTTGTTATGAAACCAGCTCACAAAAATATTGAAAAGAGAGATCAATGCCTTCAAAATGAGCCTCTTCAAGGGGGAAACCTCCTTTACATTACACAAATGAATCATTCTTGGATGATACAAATGACAAAACATCCTTTCTATATATACGATTCTAAGGGGTCACAATATAATCAAAGTCGACATAACAATAATAATATAAGGGTACGACAATAACAATAGTGGGCTTTTATGGGGCACAATAATAACAATATAGGGACAATAGGGGAACAACAATAACAATAAGGGATACAATGAAAATAGTAATGGGGGAATCACTAGTATTATAGGGACCTAACATGCCCCTCTCCTTCAAAAAAGTGTTTTCCTCAATGCTTGAGTAGTTTTGGATGCTTCTATATAAAATTCTCATCCTCCCATGTGGAATATTTAGTAGGTAAATTCTTCCACTTGACGAGATACTCCGAAATTGATCGATTTCATCACTGTCGAGTTCTTGTTTCTGTGATTGCTTCAGGTTCCAATATGATTTTTCCTTCCTCATCAAGTTTTGGAAATATTTTTTGAACTGGGACCTTGTCACCAATAACCTTCTTTAAGCATGAAACATGGAAAACAGGGTGCACTTAGGAAGCTGCGATAAGCTCTAATTTGTATGTCATAGTACCAATATTTTGCAACACCTTGTATGGACCATAATACTTTGGTGATAATTTATTAAACTTCGTATCTTGCTTGAGGGACATTTGTTTATATGGTTGTAGTCGTAGAAATACCTAGTCACCTACATCAAAACTTCTTTACTTGTGATGTTGATCTTCCTGTTGTTTCATTCTATTTTGTGACAAAGTTAGGTTATCCTTTAAGAATTGGTGAACTTGTTGTTGATGCTCGATGTGATCTTCCACTCCTTGAACCTTATACATTTCTCTTAACTATGATGTGAAGGACAGTGGTTGATATCCATAAAGTTCCATAAATGAGGTCATTTTTGCTGCAGTATGGAAGGAAGTGTTATACCACCATTCAGCTAGAGGAAACCATTTTACCCATTGTGTCTGTTTATCATATACAAAGCAACGAAGCTATCCTTCCAAACATTTGTTTACTATCTCAATTTTCACATGAAATTGAGGATGATAAGATGAACTATGAGCTAACTGAGTACCAAGACAAGAAAAAATTATGTCCAAAAATTTCGAGTGAAAATGGGATCTCTGTCACTTACAATAATATTTGGGTTTCCATGTATCTTTTGAATTGTTTCCATAAATGCAGTATAAATTGTACTGGCTTTAGATGGATGAGATAATGCACAAAAGTGTGCATACTTGGTGAGTCTATCAACTACCACCATGATGGAACTCTTTCCTTCAGACTTGGGTAAACTTGTGATAAAATCCATTGGAACCTCCTCCCAACGTTGACTTGGAATGGATAAAGGTTGTAATAGACCTGGGGTTTTAATTTTTTCAACTTTATTTTGTTGGCAAACCAAACATTCCGCCACAAACTTTTGAATGTCATATTTAATTCCATCCCAAAAAAAATCCTTCTTAACCCTATGGTAATTTATTTTTAAATCCTGAGTGCCCTCCTAAGCGAGAGGCGTGCAATTCTATAAGAATATTTTGTTTGAGTTGGGAATTCTGACATAGGTATAAGCGATCTTTTTACCATAACAAATCGTTTTTCTAGCTAAATGTATCAGTTGTACTAGGATCTTGTTGTAACTTTTGAATGAGTGCCCACACTTCCTCATCATTCTTTCATTCATCCCTTGCTTCATTTATCCAATCTGATTGGATAATAGAAATGGCATAAAGCAATGCTTCCACATCCTCATCCTTTCTTAAGAGTGCATCTGCCACAAAATTTTGCTTCCCTTTTTTGTAGATGATTTCAAAGTCATAACCTAACATCTTTGTGACCCATTTTTTTTTCTCTTCTAAAGATAATATTTGTTCTAAAAATTATTTAAGACTATCATGATCCTTTTTTACCTTGAAGTGTCTTCCCATTAGGTAGGGTCGCCATTTCTTTAGTGCATGTAGTATTTCCAACATTTCCTTCTCATAAATAGCTTTGTGTAAATACTTTCCTTTGATTGGACGCCTTTCGAAAGCAATGGGTCTTTCTTCTTGCATTAAAACAACACCAATTCCATTTCCTGAGGCATCACATTCCACAATAAAGGTTTTTGTGAAGTTCAACATAGCGAAGACCGATGCTTGGCATATTGCATCTTTAAGATGTTCAAAGGCCTTTGTTGCTTCTGGAGTCCATAAAAATGCATCTTTCTTTAATAATGTTGTTAAAGGTGTTGCTATTCTCCCATAATTCTTAACAAACTTGTGATAATACCCAGTCAACCCGAGAAATCCTCGTAGATGCTTTATGGATGTCGGGATTTTCCATTCCTTGATGTCTTTAATTTTGCTAGGGTCTACCTTAACACCTTCATGAGATACAATATGACCTAGATATTCCATCTCTTGTACTCCAAAGAAACATTTGGAGATTTTTGCATATAATTGTTTCTCATCTAATAGTTTGATCACCCTGTCAACATGTTGAACATGATCCTTCCAAGACTTGTTATAGATTAGTATATCATCAAAAATTACTAACGCAAATTTTATAAGGAAGGGTTTGAAAATGGAGTTCATCAAACCTTGAAATGTAGAAGGTGCATTGGTAAGGCCAAAAGGCATGACCAAAAATTCATAACAAGCCTCATGATTTCTAAATGTCATTCTGATTTGATGATATCCTAAGCGAAGATCCAACTTGGTGAAGTGAATTGATCCATGCAATTCATCAAAAAGTTCATTAATGGCAAGAATGGGAAATTTATCTTTAATAGTGAACTTGTTGAGATCCCTATAATCTGGACACATATGCTATGATCCATCCTTCTTGTGCACCAATACTACTGGAGCAGAGAAATAACTTTTACTAGATTGAATTATACCAGCCTCTAGCATTTCTGCAACCATGCGTTCAATTTCACCCTTTTGAGCATAAGGATATATGTAAGGCCTGATGTTTGGAGGAACACTTCCTGGAATCAAATGAATAGCATGATCATGATCATGAATAGGTGGGAGACCTTTGGGAGTCTCAAATATCTTGGAATGTTATCCAAGACTTTTTGGAGATCTAGAGAAATAGATGATTTTGATTTAGGAACCTCTAGCGAACATAATTGTGCAATTATGCCTCATTGTTCTTTCTTTAGAAGCTTTGTCCTTCCATTAGAGTTTATTATCTTTCCTAGTTTCCCTGCGATACCTCTTAATTCAACTTCCTTTCCTTCTGAAGAAAATTTCATGAAAATTTCTTGAAAATTAAAAGCTATTGTACACAAGGGTTGTAGTCATTAGACTCCTAGTACAACATCAGCACCACCCATTAGAATGGAAAGAATTTGGGCTATTCAATACATATTATCCCATGGATAGCTTGATATTATGGCACTTTCCAGAGCAATTTATGGTTCCTCTACTTGTAACCATCACTTGACACTCTGGTGCTAGATAAGCAGTTCAATTCCTTGGCTATCTTACAATGAATAAAATTATGGGTACTACATGAATCAATCAACACTATTACCTTTTTCTTCTTGATATGTTCTTCTATATTGATAGTTTGAGGAGTGGTAATTCCGTCCAATGCATTACAAGATATGGTTGGATTCATTTCTTCTTTCTCCAGGGTTTGTTCCTGGTGTATATCCTCTTCTTTTGACGTTTCTTGTTCCTTTTCTTCCTCCTCTTCACAATCTACATAGAATAATTTCTTCTCAACACACTTATGACCTTTAGTGTATTTGCTATCACAACTGTAACAAACCCATTTTGCTCTTTTTTCTTCCAATTGTTGGGGTGTCAACCTTGTAAGTTGTGGAAGGCTAGGGGAAACAACACTTCCATCCTTATAGTTGTGAGTGGTAGGCTTCCTTGTTGCCATAATTTTTCTTTCCATTTTTCTTGCCAACCTGAATGCCTTCTCCAATGAGTCAGGTTCCCAAAGGCGAACCTCATGTTGGATGTTATGCTTTAAATTCCCTACGAACACATCAATCATATGCTCCTCTGTAATATATTTTACCCTTATATTCAATTTTTGGAAGTCCTCAGTGTGCTCCATCATTGAACCCTTTTGTTTGAGGTTTATCAATTGGCTAAAAAAAGTGTTGCTTTTTGTATCCTCATAATGTGCTATCATTTCTTCCATAAAAATTGCCCAAGTGACAATTTTTTTATGAGAGAAAATTCATCGATACCATACAAACTAATTTGGTTTCAAATATAAAGTTGCAATGCATACCTTTTGTGTATTTTGTACATTATGGAGATTGAAATATTGCTCCATATGTAGTATCCATGTTATGGGATCCTTGCCATAAAACTTACTCATATCAATATTGGGAACATGATGGGTCTTCAATCCAACGTTAGAGTCTATGAAATCATGATTAACATTTCTTTTGTTCTCATCATGAGCTTCCTTTACTACGCTTTCACCATTAGTAAGCATTTCTTGTATCAACTTATTCAAATCTATCTTCAAATCTTCCATGTCGCCTTTTAGTTTTTTCTTCTATACCATCCATCTTAGTGTCCATGACATCCATCTTAACTTCCATGCCTTTCATATTAGCTTCAAAGCCTTTCTTTAAACCATAATTCTTAGCTTCTGTTACCTTTTGTGAGAGTGAAATTTGTTGCACTTGGTCTCGTAATTTTGATATATCATGTTGCATTTCTTCCTCTTCTTCATGATTCATGCTAGAGCTTTCAAGTTGCTTACTAGGTGTTTCCATTTTCTTTCTTCAAGGCATCAATTAATGATAATTATGCTTCACTATTCCCTTTGAACTTCAAACTAATTTTTCAACCCAAACTTATGCAAAATTTTAAAAAGAATAGACACCTTGTTTCGCCTTGTAGAAGCTCGATATTGAATTTGTTGTATCTCTATAGTTCCATATCTCCCAGTTCTGAAATTTCTTCCTACGATCGCCCTAGAGTCCTCTTTCCAATGCCACCATTCTGATCAAAATTGGATTCTCCAAGAAAGAGTTATGCCCAATCTCCCAAGATGACCTGATCATGTCATTTTTTAGTAGAGAGAACTGGTATGACATGCCTCGTGTCACTGTTTCGACCTTTGGATATGAAAAAGATATACAAAAAACTACAGTCTCTCCTCTTTCTATATCTTCTTACGAAATTTGAATTTGATGTTCATAGAGAAAGTTATGACGATTTTTCCAAGGTCACATGTTTGGAATGTAATTCAAAAGTCTACAAAAACCCTAACTTCCTCATATTATATCTCCAAAAATATAGCGAGACAAGATCTGAAATTCGATCCCTTCTGAAATTTCATAGAGAAAAATTTATAGTGAAAATTCCACAATGACATGTTTGGAGCAGAAAAACCCTAGAATCCAAACCTTTGATGCCAAATGTTATGAAACCATCTCACAAAAAGATAGAAAAGAAAGATCAACGCCTTCAAAAGAAGCCTCTTCAAGGGGGAAACCTCCTTTACATTACTCAAATGAATAATTCTTGGATGATACAAATGAAAAACCCTCCTTTCTATATATAGGAGTCTAAGGGGTCACAACATAATCAAAGCCGACATAACAATAATAACATAAGGGCACAACAATAACAATAAGGGCTACAATGACAATAGTAATGGGGGAATCACTAGTATCATAGGCAGTGTATTCTCTTTTAGAATATGCGTATATGTGTATATGTGGTTATTGCAAATACAGTAATGAGTTGTGTTATAAAGCTCCAGTATGCGGTATGGTTGTTATATGGTCATGTTGTTATGTTTTAAGAGATGGTCATTGTAAATACTACAACGAGCTATGGTATAAATCTCCATGGGTAGTATGTTTTGTTTCAGGAGTCTTGTTGGTTATATGTGTCATTGAACACCAAGGATAGTGTTCCCCCAAGGGGAAGGTACCGTAACATCCCTGGTGAAATTCCATGTAATAAAATTTAAAAAATAACGACCATGGTTGATGGGACACTTATTCCAAGTTGAATGTTGGGCAAGACATCCTAGTGTGGGTGTTCATTTGGTTGTTTATGGCTAAGGAAATTGGAAAAGGTAATGGTTAAGGCTTTAGAAAGAAAAAATGGCATTTTTGGCACATTTATTTATGAAAATAATGGAAATTAGGAGAAAAATGAGGTGAAAGGTCACAAGTTGCATGTGAGGAGGAAAATGAAGGAAAATAATGGAAACTTAAGAAAATAGAGGCCTCATTGATAAAAAGGCTTCTGAGGATTAGTTGGCAAGCTTGGTTAGTTCAGTTTTGAAGCTCTCTCATTATTCTCTCTCTCTCTCACTCTTGGACACTTAGAGTTTTCTTGGAGCACTTTAGCATTGGAGAAAGAAAGGAAGAGAAGGAAAGAGGAAGTAGAGATCAAGCAGGGAAAGGCAAGATCAAGCAGCTACAACAGGATTTATTGCAGGTATTGATTTGCATGTGTATTTTCCTTGCTATATTTGGCATGCATGGTATTGCATATGGTTCTTTTCTATCATGGCATGGGTTTTTCTAGGTGTAACAGTGTTTTTTAGCCTAGCCTTGCCATTTTAGATAGCCATGGTGTGATGGGGTTCTCATGTTTTGGTTGAGTTGGATTTCCGGATGGATTCGAAGTTGAGTGGGATGGATCTCTTAATAATACAGTGCATGGCCTAGTGGTCCCTGAACCGAACTATGGATCATGGTAAATCCATTGACCTAGTGACCCCTAAGCTAGGTTGTGGGTTGTGGTAAGTCCAAGATTGTGTTGCCTCGGTGGACCTAGGAATGCTTTCCGATGAATGGTAGGATATACAGTAAAAGATAAGAGGTTATTTTCTCTTTGTTTGGCCTAGTAATCTCAAGTTTGGGATATGCAGTAAAGCCTGGAGAGTGGGTCTCAGATTAGGGTCTAGTGATCTAGGTTTGGATTGCAGTAAATCCTAAGAGATTAGGAGATAGGAAAATTCATCATGGTGTAGGTAGAGAAATCCAATGGCATCCATTCTCGTTTGGCCTAGTGATCAGGTGGAGATCATGGTAAAGCATGTTATGATGTGTTAATTATGTTTCCCTAGTGATCCAAGATGGATTACGGTAAATCTTGGTTTCTATTGATAAGGGTGAGGTGATTTAGCCTCGATATGCCCTGGTTGGTTCTTTTGGTTTGAGTCCCACATTCATGCTTGGAATATGGCAGGGGGTGAATGGTTGAAGAGAAATTTGGCTCAGCCATTCTATGGTAGTGTAAAATGTGGAAGTCATGTCCTGGGTTTGGTTTTTGCATCATTAATGAAAGGTTGTTTCTCCTTGTATATCTATGAGCATTTTGATGGATTATATGTGGTCTATATGGTTGTACTTTCATGAGTATTTCTCTTGTTATTATGTTGGTTATGTGTATGTTTTATGAAAGCAACTATGTATGGATCTTAGCATGTTTTTACTTGTAAATGAATGGATAGAAAATGTATCTATGGCCTAGTATATGGTAATGCAGCAAAAAGCATGAGGGAACAATGGTTCATAGCGATTCTCAGATAAGTATGAGATCCCTATGCTCATATATGTTATTTACACCTATAGGTTGTATATTTACTAAGTGTTTAACAAAATGTTTGTCATGGTTAGGCTTGGTTAGGTCAAGTCCTTGATCAATTTTTGTGTTAGAGGATTTTCCTTGTTATCATTTAATGTCTTGGAATGTCTCATCAAGTTCTAGGCATTGGCTTGGAGACTAGCCCTAAAAAGTTGGCTTAAATATCGCAGTCTCTGGCACAGAATTGGATGAAAAAGATTGTAATCTCTCGCTTGCAAGCATTGTGGGAGTGACTATATGGTTCCATTCTCATGCATGCCTTGTCATGGAAGCAACTATGGGTTTAATTCATTGAAATGCTAGGTTAACTCAGGGTTTAGGCACTTGAAGTGATGGATTAGCTCTTGGAGGTCCTAAAGCACCTGAGGGAGGTCTGTAAGGTCTTTTTTTTACGCCATTTCCTTAAGGTTACTTAGGAGGTTGAGTCTTATCATAGTGACCCTCATATCATCTTTACCCTGGGAAAGCCGGTGAAAGTGGGTAAATGTGGGTGGAGGCGTTACACTTCCTCTACCTCTACCTCTCTGGTAAGGTCTTCCTCCTCTAGAGTCACCTTCTTTCTCTTGTTTTCCTTGTTTCCTTGGGTTATTTGCATCATTCTTTTGAGTTGGATCCTTTCCTCTTCCAGTTGTATGTCCTTTTCCTCTAGCAAAACCACATCCTCTTCTTGAATTTTGCTTCCTCGTTATATTCTCTTCTGCCTTCAAGGAAAAATGGTATGCTTCTTCCATTGTACTGGGATGAATCATGTTGATTTTATCTTGAATCTCCATTTTCAAGCCATTGATATACCTTGATGAATTTTCTAGGGTGTCTTCTACATAGCCTTCCCTCAAATTCACCCTGTAAAACTCCTTAGTATTCTCTCTAACTATTAACATTATTTTCTTGAGGTTATGCACCTGCCTATAGAGGGATAGTTGATAGTCATTTGGTAGAAATTTCCCCTTCATCTTTGTTATCATCATATCCCTACTTTTAATCAATGGTTCCCCTTTTTCCTCCTTTCAACCTACACATTTTCCCACCACAATGCAATGTGGCCCTTCAACCTAGTTACAAAAAAAATTACCCACCAATCTTGTTCGATCTCCTTGTATTTGAAATACTTGTCCAATTCACTAACCTAATCCGTCAAATTCTTGGCTACCAAACTGCCATCATAGGTGGATAACTCATTTTGTGGTCTTCAACTTGAGATTAACACTGACCTCAATAGTTTAACCTCCAGAGCTTCATCCATGGGTGCCACTCTTTCTGTTGTAGCTTCTTCCTCTAATCTGTTGTCATCTTCAGCCTCAGGGTTTCATTGCCTGCTGGTCTCCATGGCCGTTAAATGAGCTTGCATCCTATGTATCTCTTCTTAGAGTTATGCATTAGATATGTGTCTCCCTCTACGACCTCGTGCTCTTCTTTCTCACATTATCATCTCCCTTTGTTGTAGAAAATGCCACCAATTTCAACTACAGCTCCACCAAAAACATGGTTCTACCTCAAACCTACTCTGATATGAAAATTGATGGCGGCAAGTAGTCAAGAAGGAAATTTGTACATAACACAAATCATAAATTAAATTGGTTGTAGGAAATCCAAAATGTTTTTGTAGGGCCCTTTTAAAAACATGTAGGCATTGTGAAATATTTTTTTAGCGCTTCCAGGAACTTTGTTGGGCTTGTGGAAGGAAAAATGACTAGCTCTCTCTCTTTGCAACTCAACTCTTCACAATATTAATGCATCCTCCATGCTCAGGAATGGCCTCCCTCGTCTCCCTTACCAACGGTTATACTTAGGCTCCCAACAAAAGAAACATGGAAACATTCAAACTAGAGGCTTTGTTCAACACTCAAGTTACCCAAATTCTCACATTATCCTACTCAAAGAACAATCTCCTCCTACCTCTTTTGTAGCCAAAATTCCCTCATCAAATTAGTGGGCATTCCTCCATTAGGAAAAAAAATGTGTCACTGCCTGCAAAACAAGGATGCTACAAAAAAATATCTTTTAGGTCACATTAACAAGTAGCATAATGACCAAAACTTAGAAATCAAAATGTTTATAAGCACCTAATGATACAAGCTTTGGTCACAAGAATTTTGGGAAGAATTCAAAGGTACACACGAGTCGAATTGAGAGATAATAACACAAATTTATGGAATGAATGTGTTGCGCACTTCTTTTATTTATTTCACATGTGGGGACTCGGAGGCAAAATAAGAAGCTCCCCTCCTCCCCAATTGATACTCCTTTTATGAAAAATATTTGCAACTGATTTGCTTCCATTTCTCCCTAATTGAGGGAAATAAAAAAGACACAACAGAAATGACTCTTCAACTTATTCAAACTCTATATATACATTAAATGTTTAGAATTTCCTCAAAGGTAACAAATTTTATTTTCTAGCTCGACATGTGGCAAATCCACCTCACGGTCAAGCCACCTCCATTTCTTCATCACTAACTTGGTGTAATGCTCCTGCATCAGTCTAAAAAATGTAGCTACTCCACTTCTTATACTTTCTTATTCAAAGTAATGCTAGACCTAAGTCTAGCATTACTTAGTTAAATGTTAGCATTAAGCTAGGTCATTTTTATAACCACAAGCTTTCTCATTTGTCACGCTATTCACATCAACTATCATGCACATGTTGCACATACTACCAACTCAATAAGTGTCCATGAATACAACATTACTTAGTTAAATGTTACCATTAATATAGGCCATTTTTATGACCATGAGCTTTCTCATTTCTCATTCTTTTCACATATGGAATCATGCACATGTTGCACCTACCACCAACTCACTAAGTATTCATATGTCCTTATAACATTACTAATTTCACACAAAGCATATGTTCCCATTATTTCACCACCACATCTCGCTTAGTTCTATATCTAGTAGTTGTACCTACATTATCGAAGCAAGTAGAGGCATCACCCTTACATTATTAAAAAAAGTAGAGAAAGTGGTAGCAGTAGTACCTGCAATATCAAAGAAATTAGAGACATCACTCGTGGAGGAAGAGGTAGGTCGAGAATTGGTATCAACCACTACGATTATTTTCATGTAACTAATTCTTTAGACTCCACTTAATTTCAAACACAAAGAAACACCTCATTACAAGTCCAAGATGTTGAAAATAATACTGAGAGGGGGGGTGAATCAGTATTATCTAGTTCTTTTAACAATTCTTCCTTATTTATACTTTGAATTATTTTTGCATATCAGTACCATAAAACAATGAGCATGAACAAGAAAAACGGACAGTCACATCAAAGAACACCAGATATAAGGTGGAAACCCAATGTGGGTGAAAACCACCTGCTGCAATATGTCTCTATCTTCTTTCAAATTAGAAACTCCTTTTACAATGGTCTTGTACTGGTGCAGTCCTTTACCAGTACGCAGGCTGCAACCTGCAGAGAGGTACAACTCTCTCTCGTTTTCCAGTCTCTCCTGGAAGGGAGCTACAACCCCCTACTTCTTTTCTTTCAAGGACCACTTTTCATAAATTTTCAAACTGGATCCATAAATATCAAATGATCATCAAGTACCAGTAAGTCACCCAGATAACCAAATCCACAATAACAGAAAACTAAACCCAGAACACCTTCTGTGGCGTCTCCTGTGGCGCCTCCTGCGGCATCTCCTGCGGCACCTCCTGCGGCGTCTCCTGCAGCGCCTCCTGTGGCGTCTCCTACGGCGTCTTCTGTGGCGTCTCCTGTGGCGCCTTCTGCGGCATCTCAAAACTAAACCCAGAACACCTTCTGTGGCGTCTCCTGTGGCGCCTCCTGCGGCATCTCCTGCGGCGTCTCCTGCAGCGCCTCCTGCAGTGTCTCCTGCAGCGCCTCCTGCGGCGCCTCCGCACTTCTGCAGCTGCAGTGCTCGAGAGATCACCCTTCACAGATTCGCTTTCCACTTCATTTTCATATAGATCAATCTTTTGAAACAATAACCCAATATTTCAGATCTTAAGGTATTCAACCCAAAAGCATACACAAGCCAAATGATCTCCTTTTCTTTATATAGGCAAGCTCTTCCTCAAATCATGGACCAATACCACTCAATAATAATAATAAAATAAAACAATACCATGGGCCAAAACCATAACAAACCAATACCATCAACTCAATACTAGGGATCAACACGTCTGTCGAGATGCCATGGTCCAAAAACCATAGGTTCAAATTCCAAGGACTGACTACCATGGACCAAAGGTAAGTTTTCCTACATGAAATAAACTTTTCTCTGAATAAAATTCCGTGAACTTTTCTCCACATGAAATAAACTTTTATAAACTTTTCTCTGCATAAAATTCCGTGAACTTTTCTCCTGCGTACTTCTTAATTCTCATCATATTGAGAGCCATGCCATGGTTGTTGCCATCAAGTACAACATCTGTAACATATAACCATACCAGAAACATAATGCCAACAATCTCCCCCTTTGGACTTGATGGCAACCTCAAAACTTCAGCGACATTCTCCCCCTTTGACATCAAGGGCAAAGGGTTATGCTCCCCCTAAGAACATGCTCCCCCTGAATATGAACCAGATCTGCAAAGAAGAACCATAAACCACCAAACACCATGAATGACCAAGAAAGAGATAGAGAAATATTGCAGCTATATTCAGACCAGCTCCCATGATCTCCTTTTGTACATCCTCCATAATGCCAACAATGCATTATATGCTCCCCCTGAACCTGTGCCGCAACCCAGCACATGTATGCATATACCCCAGATGAATCATGCGTACACCCAACAATCAGAAGAGTCTCAACAATAAGATGATGCATCAACAACCCCCAGCTTTTGCCTGAGGTATTCAAAAGTCTCCCTGGGCAATGGTTTGGTGAGAATATCAGCAACTTGTTCCTTAGAAGGAACATACTCCAACTTGAGCTTTTTTTCAAGCACTTGTTCCCGGAGAAAATGATACCTGATTGGTACGTGCTTGGTTTTTGAATGCATGACGGATTCTTTGAGATGCTGATTGCACTTGTGTTATCGCATAAGATAGAGATAGGTGTGGTGTACAAATGATTTGAAAGTCCTGCAAGGTCTGCATCATCCAAAGGAGTTGAGTGCAGCAAGATGCAGCAGCAACATATTCCGCTTCCGCTGTAGACAAGGCAATTGAACTCTGTTTCTTGCTAAACCAAGAAACTAATCTGGAACCCATAAAGAACGCACCACCACTTGTGCTCTTCCTGTCATCCACGCTTCCAGCCCAATCTGCATCTGTATAAGCATGAAGTGTGAGATCTGTATCTCTAGGATACCATAAGCCATAATTTTGTGTCCCTTGAAGATATTTGAAAATTCTCTTTACTGCCTGAAGATGAGTCTCCTTTGGATTTGCCTGAAATCTACCAATTATTCCTACTGCATGCATGATGTCCGGTCGGGTACCTGTCAAATAAAGTAGACTTCCGATCATAGATCTGTAGGTTGGTTGATGTACTGCTGCAGATTCATCATTTGCACTGAGGCTACATCCTGTGACCATGGGTGTACATACTGGTTTTGCATCTTCCATGCCATATTTCTTCAAGACCTGTTTGAGATACTTGGTTTGAGATAAAAAGATTCCTCCTTCCTTTTGTTGGATTTGCAAACCAAGGAAATATGTCAGTTCTCCCAGCAAGGACATTTCAAATTCTTTCTGCATGACCAAGGCAAAGCTTTGACTAATCTCTTCTTCATTGCTGCCAAAAATAATGTCATCTACATACACAACAAGTATTAGCAATTTGTCATTTTCAACTTATATATAAAGATTGCTATCTACTGATCCTTTTGAAAAACCTTGTTGATGAAGATATTTATCCAAACGATAGTACCAAGCCCTTGGAGCTTGTTTGAGCCCATAGAGAGCCTTTTTCAATCTGCATACAAGATTTGGATCATTTCCAAGAATGAACCCATCTGGCTGTTCAATGTATACTTCTTCTTCCAAGTCCCCATTAAGAAAGGTTTATTTCACGTCCATTTGAAATACTTTGAAGTTTTGAAAACTTGAGAGAGCAAGGAACATTCGGATGGCTTCAAGTCTTGCAACAGGAGCAAAGGTTTCTTCAAAGTCTATTCCTTCTTGCTGCGCATACCCTTTACAAACAAGTCCGGCTTTGTTTCTAATTACTTCTCCATTTCATTCAATTTATTTTTGAAGACCCATTTTGTTCCGATAACATTCTTATCCTTTGGTCTAGGAACCAACTCCCAGGTGTTGTTCTTTTCGATCTGCTCAAGTTCTTCATCCATT